>CAJRSG010013860.1:0-41405 GCA_907169655.1 Acomys percivali
CCTGTGTTGTGCCAACAACACAATTTAGCTGCCTAGCATAAGTCTACAGAGTTGTAATTCACTACCTTTGTCAATTTTAACCAGAGGATGTTCTAAAACCTACAGACTGTGCAATGGTCTGATGGTTGAAGTTTGTATAGGATTCTCATTTCCATGGTCCTGGGATACAGCTCTTGTGGAATTGGAAGCATATCAATGCTCAGGGACTGTACATCTATAAAGATGAATAGAACTACATATTTAGCAAGAATAGAGGCCAAATCCACAGATTATAAAAAGAGGCAGTGCCTCAGTCCTGTCACTATGCAGTTGTAAAATCCTAACATGAAAATTGTTGAAAGAACTCCTGCTGACATCTCTAATTCAAGCTCAAGACTGACCCACAATTCAAACAGTCTTCCTTCCTGATACTGATGCTCATGGTCTCACATAATGTAGGAGACAGATGTATGAAGTAGAACAGCTTCCAGAGTCCAATAAGACACCTGCTTCACCAACCAATGCCTACTCTAATCAAGGGCTTAAAACTTTGTTGAGAATTGGTACCTAGTGGAAAATCCATCCTGTTGAAGCTCCATCTGAGAACTTGAGTTTCTCAAACTAATGTTAAAATTCTCAGGGGCAAAGAAATCCTCCATGAAACATTAAACAGTTTACCTATAGCCTCAGCCTGTTTCACCAACTAACATACCGTGGGAGGTATTTCCAGAGTCAGGCTACCTTCTGAGGCATTGATTATGGCTTACAAATCAACATTTCATCATCTATGACTATGTTTTAGGAGCAATTTTTATCTGTACTTGGGTTGAACAAATATCTCATATGAACTTAGGCCATTTGTGTTTGAATTATCTTACAGAATATGAACTATTTGTACACACATAGGAATATTAATTCATCTGTTTTAATCACCTTTATACCTTGATATGTTTGAAGTTATATATAAACCTTACAAAATTTAGTTCATTGGATCATTTAAAGTAAATACAGCTTGTTAATTTATAAAATTGATGAATCACCCATTAATGAATCCATTCATAAAATACTACACAGATTTAAATGACCTATACCATAATATTTCAGTAGTTTTTTGTATGGACATTAAGATAACATTTTAGAGGTAATTTTTGGTTTACATTTTATCAATAGAATCCCCAGAGTAAACATCCATTGTGTCCCAATTACATAGAATCACACTTAGCATTGCTAAGAGGCAGCAATATTATGTATAACTATGGAGGAGGCATATTAACCTCATGTTGGTAGCTACAGATTCTTTATGGGAGCAATATATTAGACCAAACTCCTATAAAGGATAATGTGACGATGGAAAATATTTCACATACTCGATTACCATAAACATATTGACCTGAGAAAGATTTGTCCTCTTAAAGCCTTAATACCATCTTCCCACAATGGATCCAAATGGCAATGCCTTTTCCCACAAAACACATACCCTCAGGTCTCACTATATTCCGTGTTTCCTCTGCTCCTCAGATATTCTCTTCCTAATGTTTGTCTTGTAATTTTTCGACAGGGATCAAATTTGGGTTTTTTTGTGAGATATTTTTGTTGGTATTATGAACTGTGGAATTAATGATATGAACAACAACATCACAGCATGTAGTGAATATTAATAACAGCAATGCAGAATTAATAGAACAGAGGTGTAATATATTTATTAATAATCATGACAAATAAGGGATTAGCTTCAGATTTAAAAGTATCTAAAATGTATAATCCATGAAAAGCAGAAAGACTACCAACAAAATAAACTTCATATAGAATTTACCTTAAACTTTCCAGTATTCTACCATAATAAACTATATAGAACATTATGCAACAGGCTTGTCTTAGCATAGATATTAGTACTATTATCCTGGATTAAATCCTTACATTTTAAAACATTATTTCTTTATTTAGTTTTTACACGAAATTTTAGCAAACTAATCAATGGCATCAGATTAAAATAGCATGAAAGTCTTTCTAATTTTATTTTCCAAATAATTATGTAATAAAAATATAGGGAGTATATTGTGGTAAAACGTTTCCAACTCCTAACAAGTATTAGGATTCCTGGTATGCGTTCTTTGAGAATAGCTATGATTTCAATATTGTTTAAATACTTACAAGCATTATTCTCACTTAAAAACCATTTTTCTCAAATGAACTCTGGGATAGTAATTCCCTATCAAGTTAGACTCTTATAGGAAATCTCTATGTGCTCTAATGTTTTAGCTTGACCTAAAGTAGTTTGCCTCCAGTTGGCATGATCTGTTGTCTTTGAAGATATGATTTCTGGGTAAAAGACATTGCATTCTTTACATTAACAAGGTATGACTTGGGTATGTATTCTGTGGTGGGCTTGAATAGTTTAGGACTGCCAAAAGTGTTTCCTATATTAAACTTATAAGGTTGCTTTCTAGTATGGATTCTTTGAAGAACTTGGAGAGTTGAAGTCAAGGTAAAACACTTGCCACAGTCTTTACATTTGTAATTTTTATTTCCAGTGAGGTTTCTGTAGTGAATTTGATGACTTGAGGAGTTGGTAAAGGATTTCCCACACTCTTTATATCTGTAAAGTTTTTCTCAAGTATGGATTATTTGATGAACATGGAAAGGTGAGGGTGAAGTAAAGAATTTCCCAGATTCACTGTATTTGTCAGGTTTGTCCCCCGTATGAATTCAGTGGTGAGCTTGAAATGATGAGTATTATGTAAATGATTTACCACCCTTATTATATTTATATGATTTGTCTCAGCTATCTGTTCTCTGATTACTTTGGAGAGATGAATATTGCATAAAGGATTTCCCACACTCATTACAGCTGCAAGGTTTTTCTTGAGTATGGATACTTTGATGAACTTTAAAATTTGAGGACATTGTAAATTATTTCTCACAGTTATTACATTTACATGGTTTGTCTCACATATGAATTATTTCATGAATTTGGAGATTTGAGTACTGGGTAAATAATTTCCCACACTCATTACATTCATAAGGTTTAGCTCCAGTATGGATTCTTTGATGACGTTGGAGAGTTGAAGACTGAGTAAAGGATTTCCCACACTCATTACATTTGTAAGGTTTTTCTCCAGTATGGATTCTTTGATGACATTGGAGAGGTGAAGAGAGAGTAAAGGATTTCCCACACTCATTACATTTGTAAGGTTTATGTCCAGTATGGATTCTTTGATGACTTTGGAGAGTTGAAGAATGAGTAAAGGATTTCCCACACTCATTACATTTGTATGTTTTATCTCCAGTATGGATTCTGTGATGACGTTGGAGAGTTGAAGAGTAAGTAAAGAATTTCTTACACTCTTTACATTTGTAAGGTTTATCTCCAGTATGGATCCTTTGATGACCTTGGAGAGTTGAAGAGTAAGTAAAGAATTTCCCACACTCATTACATTTGTAAGGTTTATCTCCAGTATGGATCCTTTGATGACCATGGAGAGTTGAAGAGCAAGTAAAGGATTTCCCACACTCCTTACATTTGTAAGGTTTATGTCCAGTATGGATCCTTTGATGACGTTGTAGAGATGAAGACTGAGTAAGGATTTCCCACAGTCATTACATTTATAAGGGTTTTCTTCAGTATGGATTCTTTGATGATGTTTAAGTGTTAAGGACTTACTGAATGATTTCTCACAGGTATTAAATTCATACAGCTTATCTCCTGTGTGGATTTTTTCATAACCTTGGAGAATTGAGTAATGGATAAAGGCATTCCCACAATCACTATATTTGTAAGGTTTTTCTCCAGTGTGGATTCTTTGATGATCTTTCAGTGTTGCGGACAGTCTAAAGGATATCTCACATTTATTATATATATATGATTTGTCTCCAGTATGAATTCTTTGATAAACTTTGAGATTTGAGTTCTGGGTAAAAGATTTCCCATACTCATTACACTTGTCAGGTTTTTCTCCAGTGTGGATTCTTTGATTAACTTGGAGATTTGAGTACTGGGAAAAGGATTTCCCACACTCATTACATTTGTAAAGTTTATCTCTGGTGTGGACTCTGTAGTGAACATGAAGACTTGAGGAGTTGGTAAAGGATTTTCCACACTCACTACATTTGTAAGGATATTTTTGAGAATGAATACTTTGATGATCCTGGAGAGCAGAGGATGAGATAAATGATTCCCCGTATTCTTTACATTTTTGACATTTTTGTCCAGTGTTAATGCAGTGTTGAGCTTGACGTTTTGAGGACTGTGTAAATGATTTCTTCCTCTTAGTACATTTATAAGTGTTATCTCCACTGTGGATTCTTTGATGATCTTGAAGTTTTGAGGACTTGGTAAATGATTTTCCACACAGATTACATTTATAAAATTTGCATCCCATATGTATTCTGTGTTGACTTTTAGGTTCCTTACATAATATTTTCCTATTTCTGTGCAGAATAGAATTGTATTTCAAAACTCATTGTTAAACTTTTCCCTGCAGAGCCTCCAATTGTGAAATGATGAGTGGCACAGACTGAGTTCTCTAAGGAGTAGCCAGAGCTTCTTGATCTTTTGTTTCAGAAATGAAACACATGTATTTTTCACACAGATCATTTCCATAATGACATGTTTTATGAACTTCACTGTCATGTGAATACTCCCAGAACTTCTTTCTATCCAGCTCTAAAAGACCATTACAAGCAAATATTCTTGGTATTTCTTTCAGGAAAGAATCATGGGTACACTCCTTTGGGAATTGCTTCTTGGTATTGTTTGAAGACAAAACTGAAACAAATGAAAGCAAATCATTATCTGATATTTCAGATGCATATTAATGTAATATAGATATATATTATATAAACTGGCATCAAACTGGGGATCATAGCAAAATGGTTCAACACTGAATTACAGCAATTTTTCCCAAGAAAAAAAATGTCCTGATCATAATGGATGTTAGAATATATCTCATGAAACTATCATATATTTGTAATATATATTAATGTCTTCATTAAGTATTCATTCGAACAAGAAGAACACTATGATGGGCAGATCTGGGCCCAGGGGTTCTGCTCGATATATGGCACCAACCAAGTACAACATGTGTAGTCATCACCAAACCTCTACCCAGACCTATCCTCTGGACAGGATATTCTCCACAGTTAAGTGGAGATTGGGTACTGACTTTCACATGAACTCTGGTGCCCCATATTTGGCCATGTCCCCTAGATGTGGAGGCCTGATGGCACTCGGAGAAAGAATAGCAGACTACCAAAAAGAAATTTGATCATTAATATCTGTCAAAGTCATTGGTCTCAATTCTCCAATAAAAAGACACAGACTAACGGAGTGGATGCATAAACACGACACAACATTCTTCTGCATTCAAGAAACACATCTTAACCACAAGGACAGATATTGCCTTAGAGTAAAAGGTTGGGGGAAAATATTCCAAGCAAATGGTCACAAGAAACAAGCTGGTGTAGCCATTCTAACTTCTAATAAAATAGACTTTCAACCAAAATTAATCAAAAGAGATGAGGATGGACACTGTACTCGTCAAAGGTAAAGTCAACCAAGAAGACATCATGATTGTGAACATCTGTGCTCCTAATACAAGGGCTCCCACATTTGTAAAAGAGTTATTAACAAATCTTCCCCTACTCATCAATACCCACACATTAATAGTGGGAGACGTCATTACCCCACTTTCACTCAAGGATAGGTCTTTGATTAAAAAATTAAGCCAAGAAATAACCTCATTAACCAATGTAATGAATCAAAATAATCCAACACATATCTACAGAACTTTCCAAACAAACACAAAGGAGTATGCGTTTTTCTCAGCACCCCACGGAACTTTCTCTAAAATTGATTGCATAGTTGGTCACGAAGCAAACCTCAACAGATACAAGATGATTGAAATAATACCTTGTATCTTATCAGATCACCATGGTCTAAGGCTTGACTTCAACAACAACAGAAATAACAAAAAGCATACTAACACGTGGAAACTAAACAGTTTTCTACTTAATGACACATGGGTAACAGAAGAAATAAGGGAAGAAATAAAAGACTTCCTGAAAGTCAATGAAAATGAAGGAACAACATACCCAAATTTGTGGGACACATTGAAAGCAGTGCTAAGAGGAAAATTCATAGCACTAAGTGCCTTTAAAAAGAAAATGGAATCATCCCACATAAAAAATTTAACAACACATCTGGAAGGTCTAGAAAAAAAAGAAGAAGAAACAGCCAAGAAGGGTAGACGCCTAGAAATAATCAAACTCAGGGCTGAAATCAATAAATTAGAAACAAAGAGAACAATCCAAAGAATCAACAAAATCAAGAGCTGGTTCTTTGAGAAAATTAACAAGATAGACCAACCGTTAGCCAATCAAACTAAAAGACAGAGAAACACTATCCAAATTAACAAAATCAGAAATGAATAGGGAGACAAAACAACAGACACCGAAGAAATAGAAAAAATCATAAGATGCTACTTCAAAGGCATTTATACCACAAAATTTGAAAATTTAAAGTAAATGTACAAATTTCTCGACCGATTCCATTTACCAAAATTGAACCAAGACCAAATAAACAAATTAAATAGCCATATTTCACCTATAGAAATAGAAGCAAAGATTGATAGTCTCCCAACAAAAAAAAGCCCAGGGCCAGATGGTTTCAGCGCAGAATTCTACCAGACCTTCAAAGAGGAGCTAATACCAATACTATTCAAGCTTTACCGAAAGAGAGAAATGGATGCAACATTACCAAATTCCTTCTATGAGGCCACAGTCACATTGATAAGTAAACCTCACAAAGACCCATCAAAAAAGAGAATTTAAGACCAAATTCTCTAATGAACATTGATGCAAAATACTCAACCCTCCACCAAATACTTGCAAAGTGAATACAACAGCATATCAAAGACATCCTTCATCATGAACAGGTATGATTCATTCCAGGTATGCAGGGATGGTTTAACATACAGAAGTCCATCAATGTAATCCATCATATAAACAAACTGAAAGAGAAAAACCTCATGATCATCTCTTTAGTTGCAGAAAAAGCATTTGACAAAAATCCAACACCAATTTATGTTTAAAGTTTGGGAGAGTTTGGGAATACAAGGCACTTATGTAAATATAAGAAAGGCTCTATACAGAAAACCAACAGCCAACATTAAATTAAATGGAGAGATACTCAAGGAAATCCCTCTAAAATCGGGAACCAGACAAGGCTGTCCATTGTCCCCATATCTCTTCAATATAGTTCTTGAAGTTCTAGCCAAAGCAAAAAGACATCAAAAGGAGAACAACGGGATCCAAATGGGAAAGAAAGAAGTCAAATTATCCCTATTTGCAGATGATATAATAGTGTTTATAAGTGACCCCCCACATTCCACCAAAGAACTCCTACAGCGTATCAACACCTTCAGCAAATTGGCAGGATACAAAATAAACTCAAAATAGTCAGTAGCTTTCCTGTATACAAATGACAAACAGGCAGAGGAAGAAATTAGGAAAACTACTCCCTTCACAATAGCCACAAACAATATAAAATACCTAGGAGTAACTCTAACCAGGCAAGTGAAGGACTTATTCGAAAAAAAATTCAAACCTCTGAAGAAAAAATTGAAGATGTCATCAGAAGATGGAGGGACTTACCTTGTTCATGGATAGGGAGAATCAACATAGTAAAAATTGCCATCACACCAAAAGCAACTTACAGATTCAACGCAATCCCTATCAAGATACCTACAAAGTATTTTGAAGATATTGAAAGATCAATTCTCAAATTCATATGGAGAAACAAAAAACCCTGAATAGCAAAAACAATCCTATACAATAAAAGATCCTCTGGAGGAATCTCCATACCTGATCTCAAGCTGTACTATAGAGCAACAGTAATTAAAACAGCATGGTACTGGCAAAGCAATAGGCTGGTAGATCAATGGAATTGAATCGAAGACCCAGAGATGAATCCACACACATTTGCTCACTTGATTTTTGACAAAGAAGCCAATCCTATTTAATAGAAAAATGATAGCATCTTCAACAAATGGTGCTGGTCTAACTGGATGTCTACGTGTAATAAAATGCAATTAGAACCTTATTTGTCATCATGCACAAAACTCAAGTCCAAGTGGATTAAAGACCTCAACTTAAAACCAGAGACATTAATTCAGTTAGAGGAAAAAGTGGGGAAGAGCCTGGGACACATAGGCACAGGAAACAACTTCCTGAACAGTACATCAACAGCCCAGGCCTTAATGTCTACAATTAATAAATGGGACCTCATGAGGCTGCGAAGCTTCTGTAAGGCTGGAGACACTGTCAAGGGAACAAAGCGACAGCCTACAGATTGGGAAAAGATCTTCACCAACTCTTCATCTGACAAAGGTTTAATATCCAAAATATATAAAGAACTCAAGAAATTAAACACCACCAAACCAAACAACCCAATTGCGAAATGGGGCTTGGAACTTAACAGAGAATTCTCAACAGAGGAATATCAAATGGCCAAGAAACACTTAGAGAAATGCTCATCCACATTAGTCATCAGAGAAATGCAAATCAAAACGACACTGAGATTCCATCTTACACCCATCAGAATGGCTAAGATCAAAAACTCAAGCGACACCACATGCTGGCGAGGATGTGGGGAGAGAGGAACACTCCTTCCTTTTGGGTGGGAATGCAACCTAGTACAGCCACTATGGAAATCTATCTGGCATTTTCTCAGAATAATGGGAATAGGGCTTCCTCAAGACACAGCTATCCCACTCCTTGGAATATAACCAGAAGATGCCCTACCATACAACAGGGACATATGCTCAACCATATTAATAGCTGCTTTATACATAATAGCCAGAACATGGAAACAGCCTAAGTGTCCCTCAGAAGAAGAATAGACTAAGAAAATGTGGTACATTCAAACTATGGAATACTACTCAGCTATTAAAAACAAGGTATTCCAGAAATTTGTGGACAAATGGATTGATCTAGAAATTACCATAATGAGTGAGTTCACCCAGAAGCAAAAAGAGAAAAACGGTATATACTCACTTATATCAAAGCACTATTCCAAGGGAGACGTACCATGAAAAATTTTACTTACCAGGAAAGTGGGTCAAGGAGAGGTCCTCCTATTGCGACTTTAGGCGAGAGTAGCATGGAAGAATGGGGAAACAGTAGGACCCACAGTGTCCTGGAAACCTACAAGAAGAACTTTATGACAGGCAGATGCAGGTCCTGCAGTCCTCCTCAAACTAAGGCACCAGCAAAGGAGAATATAGGCAGTAAACTTGGAACCCCTACCAAGACCTAGCCGTCAATCATGATATTCTCCACCGTTGAGTGGAGAGTGAGATCAGACTCTCACACAAATTCTGGTGCCCCTTTTCTGACAGTGTCCCCTGGATGGGGAGGCCTGGCGGCACTCAGAGGAGGTATAGCAAGTTACCACGAAGAGACTCCATATCCTAAGAGCATATATAGGGGGAGGAGGTCTCCCTCAATCACAGACATAGGAGAGGGGAGAAGGGGGGAAGTGGGAGTAAGGGAAGAATGGGAAGAAACAGGGGAAGGGCTAACAATCTAGATGTAATACGAATAAATTTTCTAAAAGTCTGTAACAGTGACTCGGGGTGCGCATCCTCCCTCCCTCCCGAGTGAGTGTCAAGGCCCCCTGACGCGCGTCAGCGGTAAACCTTGTGCCTTTTGCATCAAACAAACAAACAAAACCAAACCAAAACAAAAACAAACAACGCAAATAAATTATTAATTGGAACAGATAATGTCAAACAAAATTGTTGTAACTATCACACATGAATAGAAACATACTCTTCACTGTGACACTCAATTAAGAAATGGACACTAATCATTATCCTAAATACATGAACAAATTAATGACCGAAATGAGCAACTACAGAACTTATTTCAGTTTTTCCTCTGAATGCAAGATTTATCAATGATTTTAAAATCAAAGAGAATATTAATAAGAACACAAGAGAAAACATGATAAAAATTTTAGTGTATCATGTAAAATCCATGCCCAGTACATCAAAAAAGGGTTTCAAATTTTTCAAAAACATTAAGGAATATTCACTAAGACTAATAAGATCTTTAGAAACCAAAGAATTCTTAACAAGTTAAACATCTTTATGTCCCTAAAATCAAATGTGAATCCACAGTACTATATATATATCTTTATTTTAAATTAAAATATGAAGTTCCAGACCTGACATTTGAACAGTCAAGCATAACTTAAAATACATTTGTATTTAAGTGAAAATTCATTACATTTACCATTGCTTCTTCCCTCCAGCATCACTCAGGTAACATTCTATGGTCCCTACACTCATTCTCATGTTAAAAACATGTTTACTTAGAATTTGCTAATATGTCTTCATGTTTCGGTTGTGTGTGTGTGTTTGTGTGTGTGCAGATATATGGATATGTGTACTTACAAGTACATAAAAAGTCCTCTGTATGTGTTCTTCTTTTTTTATCATTGTGTATTGTTTCATATATATGAACACTATTCTTTAGAAAATCCAGACTGCAGATGAAATGTAATAAAATGGGAGAAATGTGGAGTAGTTTCTCAACTAGAAGGGAACAAAAGATAAATATAAAAGAAGAAATATATTTGACAAATATTTAAAAAATAGCAATCAAATATGTTGCTTCAAGGCATGCATGGTGTGTAAGTAGCAGGGACGGAGAGAGAGTGGACCAAGTGTGTAGCCAAGTTGTGGACTCTGAAAAAGCATTGCTTGTATTTCCTGGATAAGAGGTTGCATCCTAGGGAATATGGGCACATCCTCCGAGCCCCATATGGCTGATACCCAGGTTCAAGAGGCACACTGTCCCAGGTTTTAGTCACCCAGTACCTTCCAGCCTACCCAAACCTGGGTTACAAAAATACCTGGCTGAGCTAGCAAAAACATTTTCTGGTAACCAGGGACATGGTTTGAGCGTCTGGTCTGCAGTTCTAATATTCTTAATGTTAATATCTTCAGAACAATAGGAGTAGATAGGGTATCGTTCCAAAATGGAGGCCTCCAGCAAGCATAGAGTGTGAGAATCAGGAGCTCAGTGAGTGCAGAGCACGCAGTTGGCTGCTCAGTGCAGCCTACCCCAAAATGCCAGCAATCTCTCATGTCCCCTAGAGAAACAATGGTTTCAAAGTTGCAAGAAGAAACAGTTCTATGCTCTGGCCTTCTGAATACTCCTGTAATTCTGAGAAACACACCAGCCTATTTTTCACAGTACTAATAGCCATCTTGAAGAGACCTGCCAGATCTGAGAACCACACATGTCAGACCCTTATCCCAATCACCTGACTATAGGTCCAACTGGGACACAGCCTGATGTGAAACGATACAGGCTATTGGAGGAGATCCAGATCCCAGCATAGGATAAATGGCTCTTCCTGCATGCTGTAGAAGCCAAGGGATATCCAGGAACAATCAGCCAAAGCAAGGAACAACCAGATGACTAAAGGGCACCAAAACCTATGGCAATATGGCACCAACACATTCCAACTACCCTAATAAAACATGCCCTGATACAAAAACAACTGAAACTCAGGAAAATGGCCTTAAATCTATGTTTATGAATATAATAGAATCCTTTCAAAAAGGTATAAATAAACCCATACAAGATATATAGGAAAATATGATAAAACAGGTGAAGGACATTAATAAAATGGTTCAAAACCTGAAAAGGAAAATAGACTAAATAAAGTAAACACAAACTGATGAAAAAAATGGAATTGGGAAACTTAAAATTAGAACAGAAAATGCAGAGGTAAGCATCACCAACAAAATATGAGTGATGGAGGAAATGATCTCAAGCACAGAAGACACAATTGAAGAAATAGATATATGTTCAAAGATAATATTAAATTTAAAAAAGTTCCTTACTTAAAACATCCAACAAATCAAGGACATGAGGAAAAGACAAAACCTAAGTATAAGTATAATAGAGATAGACAAAAAGAAGATGACAAGCTCCAAGACCAGAAAATATTTTTAACAAAATTGAAAAAGAAATTTTCTCCAACCTAAACACAGAGATATATTGTAACATACAAAAGGCTTACAACGGAAAAAATATATTCGACCAGAAAAGAAATTCCTCTTGACACATATTAGTCAAATCCTGCTTTGAGAAGGGGAAATAGGTACAAAATGTCAACCAAGCTAGAACCCATTTGTGGTACTAGATGTATGAGGAGGGGAAAATAAGGGTATATATATATATAGATATATATATATATATATATATATATATATATATATATATATATAAACATTGGATATATTAATCATATGTTATGCCAAAACTTCGGGAGAAGATACTAGCAAAAACCCAATTCCATGTTTAAATCCATTTTAGCTTCTATTCTTTCTTCTCTCTCTTTCGATCTCTCTCTATCCCTCTCTCTCTCTGTTTGTGTGTATGTGATATATATATATATATATATATATATATATATATATATAGAGAGAGAGAGAGAGAGAGAGAGAGACAGAGAGAGAGAGAGAGAGAGGGAGAGAAGGAGGGAGATATCATGACATTGAGTTAAAGACGGGAGACCTGCTAGTTTGGAAAATGTGAAAGAGAGAAAAACTAACTGCAAAATATACGATATAAAATCCATTTAAAGGCATAAGTAATGGAAACCCCCAAATAACTAATGATTCATATAAAACAAAAATATTTTCAGTATATTCAGTAATTAGAACACAAAACAATCTACTAGTTGTCAAATGTCTATAATATAATGCATTTCAGATCAACACTAATAAGGTAAAAAGTTAAAGATCATATAAGATCCATGCTGTACTATACATTTCGTACTTTGTTCTAAAATAATTTCTTAGGCTGAAGATGTTGTCTAAACAGTCTTCAGGTCTAGAATGTTCCTTGGTTTAGAGTCCTCACATGCTGTGTCATTTTATTTCATCTTACCTGGTTCTTTTTCTTCAGTCTCCTCTTTATCATCAATCCGGTGTTCTTTGTGTTGTTCAAGACACGTTAATACCTCTGCTTTTGCAACAGAAATGCCTGTGAATTCAAAAAGAAATACAGACACACCATTCTATGTAGCTGTGTACTAGCACAGGATTGTGCCAAATAGGGAAGATAGAAAAGAAGAAAGTATACATGAATGACTTACTAGTTCTCAATTCCTTTCAATACATTTTAGGCTCCTCATAACTCAATATTTTAAAATTCTGTATTTAACTTTCTTTAAAATAACATTGATATGAACAATTTAAGTAAAATAATAGTAAAAACATGATAACTATGGGATTCAATGTGGATTCACATATAAGTGCAACAGGCTATGAGCACAAAAGTTATGAAAGATTGAATTATTGTTAGGCTAAATGTAAAAACAAGGTAAAGTTAGGTAAGAAGTTAGCTATATATAAGACAGTAATCAATACCTGTAAAAACTTACGAGATAAACTAAGCAGTGGAAGTCAAGTCAGAATATCAGCTAGTAGAAGCTTTAGACATCCCTAAGATGAAGTACCAAGCATGGAATAAAAATATTCTCACCCACAGAAACCAAGTTGTTGTAGTTGTCCAGCATGACATCTCTGTACAAAGCCCTCTGGGCAGAGTCCAGACATTCCCACTCCTCCTTGGAAAAGTTTATGGCCACATCCTTGAAAGTCAGTAGACCCTGTAAATAAAATTAACAGTATCACCTCATGGCCATTGGATAAATTCTATGTTTGACACAAGGAATGGTAAGTTAACTATAGAACTTGTTCTGTTATAAATAACTAATATGCGTTTTAAAACTAAATTATATTCTGAGAAAAAGACTTTTCTGTCTTCTCTGCAATGAAGCAATAGGCCAGCAGCACTGAGTTTGTGTGTGGGGACCGTTGTAGGGATCAAATGACATGATCACTACACCATGAGGGATGCTACTAAAGTTGCAACCAATAGGAAGTATGAGAACTACCAAAAGAGGCCCTCAGATGAAATATTCATAATATATTGGCTTCTATTCACTATTAAATAATGACCCTTCTCACTCTCTGTAAACATTGAGTGCCTATATTTATCTTTGATATGAGAAAACTTATAATTATTACAGATTACATTTTTATCTTGTAGAAGTTATCCTGAAAAAAAGACTTGTAAATGAGGTGCTTTAAGCACACCAGTGACGTAAGTTTTAAAGAGTTAATAATGAGAATCAAATGAGAAAAGTACTTCTGAAAATTAGCGTCAACATAGTGAAGGTTTAGAAGGTCTGACAATGAAGTATTTTTGTAAAGACAATCAACTTGTCCCACACACATTCATTTACCTGTGAAAAAGACATCTCTTCTTTCCCCTTCAGAATGGAATGTCCCAGGAAAGTTTACATTGAAATTTCACCTTCCAGTTTCCACTCTGTGTTTTAATGAGCAGATTTTCCCTGTCCCTGTTGAAATGGAAGAGAGCAACACAAGAGTCAAAACTACCACAATCCCTTCTTCTTGCTGTTGAAGTGATGCAGAAACCATGACCTCCTACAAGATTTTCCTTTCCTGAATTTAGCTGTCCTGTTTTTCCAGGATATTGTGTTTTTCTCTCCAAACCCAGTTGATCTGCTGCAGTAACCTGCTATATACCTAACAGAGGCAGATTGGAATTTTAAAGGATGGATAAACACAGCTGTCAGGTAAAATTCCTCTTCACTTTTTCCTATCTTTTCTTTGCCTGGGATAGCTCATTAAAAAAAATTGGCACGTATGTTTGCAGTCACGGCCAGAATCCGTGAGGTTCCCCACCTGAAACTATTTCTTGTCCTGGGTAAGCAATGTAGTTGCCTAGAGCCAAGAGGAAAGAAGCTAATCACTGCCAGATTCATTATTGTCTCCACTGAGATATTACTTTTGTCTTCCATGTCCCAGTCTAAAAATACCATGATGTTGTTGTTTTGAAGAAAGTCCCATGGTTATATTATCTCACAATTTCCCTATTATACTGACATTGCTTTTTTGTTCCATCAGCAAAACACTAACTGCTGATACCTAAATAAGTTACCTCTGCACCATTTCTACTGCATTTGGCTGTTACTGAAGGCAGCTGGTCTTTATGTTCTTGTAACATCTTCCTTCTTGATACTTTATGCTAAACTGAGGATTCAAATACAATTATATCATAGGCAACTTTACAAACCAAAATTTTATCATTCAATTTCTAAAAAGAAAATGCTGCATAAAACAGGCAGAATCATTTTGATCTATTGTAAATTTTACCCATACTGTTTCTCATTAGTCTCCAAAGAAACCACTAATAAGAACTCAACTAGTGCCTCAAAGTTTGGTGGGAAGTTTTCATACATTTCCTTTATTTCTCTTTAATTTTGCCAAAAAATTACATATTAAGGCCATATTCCATTTATGTATGGATTCATAAATTTCAGTATTTGAAGATGTAGGTCTAACCAAGAGAAAGTTTACACATTGTATTTTATATCATTAAATAAATACAACCTACATAGAAAATTGCCTTTTCTTAGTAAAAAAACATACTGCATCTAAGATTATCTAGACTTATGGCACAATAAAGGAAATTAGAAATATACTTTAAAACAGGCTTGAAGTTAAAGAAAAGATAGAATGTATTATTTCTTATGGAGATTAGATTTGATATGGATCCATTGTGAGATAGAAAATCATTGGTTTAATAATTGAGTGGCATCTTTATATTCAATTGCCTCCAATTTACTCACCATTGAGTCTGAGTGTGGTTACACATTCTTTAATTCTGGCTATTGTGAGGCAGAGGAAGGATTTTGAGAAAAGACAAATCTCGAAAGCACGCTCCAGACTGTGGATGTACCTTTATTCTTCCTACATTATTTAACACAGTAAATTATTAAGCGATTAGTTTTCTTTAACCAGTTAGTTTCCAAAGGACAGACACAGAAACTGTGGTTTATATTTAATCTGCAAGCACTAGGTTGGGCAGAATGTGAGCTATTCTAATCTTAATACCCTTAAACCCAACACATATACTAATACCTTGCCAGTGTGATAACTCCCGGGTGGATTATCTTCCCTCCTTCTCTTTTTTCCCACCATCCTCCTCAATCTTCGCACCCAGAAATTCCTCCCTTCCACTTCCTGTCCTTCTGCCCAGTTGATTGGCCAAACAGTTTTTTACTGGCAGCTGTTTTATCCACTCAAGGCATTCCTCCATATCA
The DNA here is from genome assembly GCA_907169655.1 of Acomys percivali. Lineage (NCBI taxonomy): Eukaryota > Metazoa > Chordata > Mammalia > Rodentia > Muridae > Acomys > Acomys percivali. The sequence continues at coordinate 16,196 of CAJRSG010013860.1, forward strand.
GGATGCATAGAAAGGTCCTGTAACAAAAGAAACAAACAAACAACACACACACACACACATACACACACACACACACTTGTTTATCTCATGCATAAATTCTGGACATGGCGGGTATTAAGTTCACCAATAACTGAAAAGAATTCTGAATTTTTCTCCATTGCTAAGAGCCAGGGAGATGGACTGTAGCTCCTCAGGATGGAAGGATTCATCTCCATGTAGAACCTCCTTGAGTTATTACTCATCTTTGAATTCCATGTACATCTATCTCTCATTCATTACATGAACATCCTATGATCCCCTCAGGCTGGCCATGGGCTAAACATCTTTCACACAAACCCATAGCTGTGGTCAGAGGACTGAATTGTCCTTGTAATATCATGGGTCCTTCTCACATCACTTATTTATCAGGATCTGCTTCTTGTATTTTCAATTTACACAGAACTCTGTGAGCTGCATGTGTTTCTCAAGTGCATCTGTCACACAGCCTCGCTCAAATGGTGTCACTACATCCCAAAGAGAGTGGGACAGGCATCTTCATAGACGTTTAAGGATAAGTCTTAGCACCAGAGACAAATAAGCACACAGACTCTGTGATCCTGTGATTGGCTAGAAACAGAACCAAAAAAGCCAGTGTCCCAAGATGAGTCTCTCACCCATCACAGGTCAGAGCCCTCTGGCCCTCAGTGCCACAATTCTACTTCACACAACCAGCAGCCAGAGCCAAACTCTGCCTCACGTACACAAGGACTGTGGTGGGACCTTTTACCTCCTGCTCTTATCCTCCTCTCTGCTCTCCCCAGCATGACATGAGTCTGCTTTCACCAGACTACTGTTCATTTTCTTACCCATGACAGCCTTACTCACTTCAAACAATGTTCCATGCCTGTGGAAAGTCAAGTCAACTCCCTGCTCTAGAAATCCCATTTGTCCTCAGGTGTCAGGCAAATTCCAGCTTCCTTTCGTCTGCAGAGCCACTAATTTACAAAGGATGATGAAGGCTCTATTGCCATGGACTAGACTTAGACAGGAAAGGCAATACTCATTGCAAAGAAACATGACTTTATGAAGACACAGTGCTGAGATGAAGTGCATTTGAACAGATCTGCTAGTATGCGATCGACAGATATATTTCTACCTGGGCAGGCCTTGAAAGTAATAGAAGCCACCAGATGCAGATCAGACAACCTGTCTGGGTACCTGGGGATTATTATCCTAAATTAGTAGAGATGAAAGGACTGAAGACCCTTCTGAGAGTTACAAGGAAGGGACATGCAGACAAGAACAGGGCACCTGAGAACATCAAAGAGGTTAAAAGGTGCAACCCAAGTGTGGTGGGCAATGAAGTTCTCCTTATGGATTGAGTGGATATAACTGCATGGACAGGGCTGAATCCTACAGGCAGATGCTTATTCTAACAGATACAGATATCTCCACTGTATCTTTAGAAGAATCTGCCACACTACTTTGGGGTCAGTACAAGTGTCTGTCACAAACTGGGACATATAACCAGCTGGATGCTTCAGGATGAGAGCCATGAGAGACCTGGCAGATGTGCAACCAATAATGCAGTAGAAGGAAAGAACAGTGTAAACACTGCTGTATTTGGAGGACAGAGGTGTCAACCTGGAAAAAAAGGACAAGTCCAATTCACATGTTGGGAATTAAAGAGCTTTCAGTTACTCATTGGGGGCTCTCATGGCAGTGTCAATAATACAAATATCCTACGAAGGGTGAAACCTAAATCACTGGAGAATCCCTGCCCTCTGCACAGTGGTGCCACCTGGTGCCTCTGGAGAGCCTCCCATTGGTAAGATAAAGGCATGAACAATGAAGGTCATATTCAACCCTGCCCACATCATAAATATCAACTTCAGTAGAAGTCTTTCTCTGGGCTTCAGAGGAAGAGGACTCCGTTTTACCCAGTTCCCTTCCGACAGATGGGATATAAGCCAGGGCTCAGTGGGGTAGACTGTAGGAGTGAGCTGTTCGCTCATAGTTCCATATCTACACATTAGTCCCATAGTTTCAGGATGTTCCCTGACCTGAGCTGATCCATTCTTATTACTCCTGAGAGTCAATATCTATCTGAACATGTAATAGGAAAGCCAGAGTCCATCAGTCTATCTGAAGCAACCAAATTCCCTGAAGTCCCCACCAGAACCTACTCAACGGCTCCCAATATCTGACACTTCTGAAGTCCAGCCACTGCACCTTCTGCCTCCATGCATCAAAGCTCATGAGGAATTTGGATGTGGAATTGTTAGCAGGTTCCAATGGTTTGTTGAGGACTGGACATTAATCTGATAAAAATGGTGGTAAGCAGGAAAAGGAAGAAGGAAAGACCACAAGCTTCTCTCTCTCTTTCTCTCTCTCTCTCTCTCTCTCTCTCTCTCTCTCTATATATATATATATATATATATATATATATATATATATATATATATATATATATATTATCTGTGTGTGACTTTTTAAATATTATTAATTTTTATTTATTCAGATTACATCACCATAGGCTGAAATGAGTTGCCAGCTCTGGCTTTTCTCTGGAGAATGACTCCCTTATGCACACTATCAGTAAAACAATGAGGAAGGTGGTGGGAAAGGAATGGAAACTGCTCACCTGCTAATTGTTCCCCAGAGGCTGAGCAAGATAAGGCTTTCACACTTCGTGGAACAGAAGCAGAGCCAGGCCTTCCAGTAGTTTCCAAAGAAACAGGAATGCACTGGTTAATGAATAATGGCACCTGTCGACATTCTCCCCTAACCCAAAGATCCTATGGAGCTGCCATAGTCTCCTGGGCAAAAGGACAAGGTCTAGCTATACCTGTCTCTGCCTACTGGGAACAGGAATCCAGATTCTCTTAGGCAGAATCTGAAATAGCATGTTGGAAGGGAAAAGGGAATGATGGCCTGGAACTCTCTATGTACTCCATGTGGGCTAAGGCTGATGGCTCATAAAAACCAATAATGGTGTACTCTTGAGGCCTGCAGGCATTTGTGCAGCAGAATAATTATGGTTACTGCCTGCTCCCACACAAGCCTCCCAGGACAACACTAGTACCATTACCTTTGGGTCTGTTCAGCAGAACACATTTACAACCTCGACTCTTCCTCTTAGCAGGAAATCCATAGGTGGATGGGGAAGTAGGCACAAGGACTCAGGAGTTTGATTGTACTGGGGATTGCTTGTCCTAGCTGGCTGCTACTGTTTTATGAAGTTCCCACTCTTGGAGCCTCCCAGTGACTGCCCACCTCTAGCATACACCTCCTCAACAGCTCATTGGCTGTTAGGTAGCCCTAAAAATTTTAAGTTGTCAGGCTCAGAAAAGCACCAAACTAAACAGCAGATTGAGGACCACCCTAAAACCATAGAATCTCAATGTTGTGATCTGCCCTTGTACCCCCAGAGAAGAAAACTTGGGGGACTTGAAAGAGCCTTGGGAATAGGCCAACTGCTTTCAGAACTCAAGTCCCTCCAAACCTTTCACAGCTGAGTAGACCTTTTGATGTCACCTGGGAGGAAATACCAACATGAAAATAGTATTGAATTCAAAACTGGCAGGAGCATGGTCATGGTTTGGATTCTGTTTTCTTTTATCTTTTTTTTTTTCTTGAAAGTGCAGAATTCTGCTGTCTCATTCACAGGTATTGTGTAGCATCAATTCTGGTATAGTCTGCCTTCAGCTGCTTAATAAAACATATCCAAAGCTTTGTTTTTCTTGTTCAGTTTTCCTCTCTGAGGAGGGCCAGCAACTTCCATCACATTTGAATCTTCTCCAGACTAGCTGTGGCTCTTCTGGTCAGCTCTCTGTGTGGAGGAGTGTAAGACTTCAAGGAGTCCCTTACTCATACCCAGTCACCACAACAGCCAGGACTATCCTTTCTTTTCTGAAATTTCTCCAGAAGCTTCCTCAGGACATGGATCTCAGCCAAGACATTTGTGGAACTGACATTTGACTTCATCTTATATACAATAAGTCTAGGATCTGGTTTCATCTCCCTCGCTGGTCTCTGCCCAAAACTTGTGCGCTGTTTTCTTCTTCCTAAAACATATCTTGGGCATTCTCATGGAGGTCTTAAATAATCCATCTCTTTAGAGAATGTGGCTAAATCGCAGTATGAAAATAAATACATCTAAAAATCACCAATGGAAGGGATAGGCCTTTATTGTAAGTAAATTTTTCCCTCCATCCCTTTCTCTCTATATTTTGGTTTATCAAGACAGTGTTTCTCTTTTTAGTGCTAATTGTCCTGTAACTCACTCTGTAGACTAGTCTGTCCTCAAACTCATAGAGATTTGCTTGCATCTGCCTCACAAGTGCTGGGATTAAAGACATATGTCACCACTGGCCAGCACTGATACATATTTTAATGTTTATTTTTCTTTAAGTAAACAGAATTTTTAGGGAACAGAGCATTTTGAACTTTAGTCTTGTTCCTCGTGTCTGGTTGTCTCAGTGAAGGACTGCCAGCCTATCATCTTGCTAGACTGCCTTTCTAAGATAAGCTAGCTGATTCAGGACAAGTGGCACAAACTCACTTAATCCCAGCACCCTGTAGTCAGATGCCAAATGGTCTCTCTCACTTTAAGGGAAGCCTGCTCTACAATGTGAGTTCCAAGGCTAGCCAGGATTATATAGTGACACTCTTTCTCAGTCCATCCCCACCACCAAAATGACAAGTTCACAGCCATGCCCAATACACAAATGTCTCAGGAAAGCTACACTTTGACCCCAGGTGCTTCCTGCCAAAGTACATATCTGCTTCCTAAAGTTCCTGTCCACCAAACAATGTCTGACCCAACAGCTTCTTTTAGAAATCCAAGTGAACCCTTGTAGTCACTTCTCCTCAGTGTTGACCATGGAACAAGAGCTGTAAAACTTGTTACCATAGATCCAAGAGTTGTCCTAGAACATGAGGCCCATCTGGGATATGCAATACTTATAACGCTGCCTGTTGCTGCTGCGATCATTGCTGATGGATGGTGACCTGTGGATTAAGATAGCTGGCAAGTACTATGGATTCTGTTGGTTAAAACCTAGAGAAATAGCCTCCAACCTGAGAATGGAGAGCTGTTGGCTTCTAAAGCTGAAGCAATAGGTCGCTAGTTCTTAGGCCCAGGAGGTGAGAATTTCTAGGTCTGCCAGTCTAGCCTGTAGGACATAGGTGTGAGGACCCAGAACTGTCAGCACTAGATGGGCATCTTCTTCCTACTCATAATTCCAAATGGAGTAGAAGAACCAAGCCAGCTGGTGAGGAACCAGACTCAGGCCACTATCTCTTCCAGCATCTTCAACTAGCAGCCAAGCCTAGATCTGTGATCTCAGCATAGCAGAGATAGGAGGACAAGGGCAGTAAGTAAAAAGCCCTGCAATTCCCCTGGTGTATTTGAGGCAGAGGTGGGCTCTGGCTTTAGAGCTTAAGAACTAGAAATATGACACTGAGGGTGTCAGTGAGCTCTGAGCCATGATGGACCAGAGGTTCACCTTGGGATGATGGCTGTTTTGGATCTGTTCCTAGCCATTCTTGCTATCTATGGGCTTATTGGTCTCTGACGAATAAATTTATTCAAAAACCTCTATGAATATGTCTTTCACAGTCTGTTTGCGAGATTATGACACCATGTTGTGAGGATGACTTGGATTGACTAGTACCCTTAAGACACTCATGCGGTTCACTGAATTCTGTGTAGATCGAAATCATAGGAGGCAGATCCAGATGACATAAGTGATGTATGAAGGATCCCAGTAAATTACAAGGACAATCTGGTCCTCACCACAGCTATGGGTTTGTGGCAGAAAGGTCTCTATCTCATGGCCAGCTGAGGGGACCAGAGGATGCTCATGTAATGAACAAGAGGTAGACTGTCCTTAGAATCCCAAGGTGAGTAGTAACACAGGCACTTGAATCCTTCCATACAGAGAAGCTCCATTCATTCTCTCTGTCACTTAGAGATAGAGAAAAGTTCAGAATGTTTTTCTTTTTGGGACTCCTATAGCGTCTGACATGGCCCAAAAGTATTCATGAGAACAACATGCTCTGTGTGTACCTATGTGTGCTTGTGAGCACAGGTACTTATGTGTATGTGTGTGTGTGTTTGTGTTGTTTGTTTGTTTTTTACAGGATCATTCTATGTAACCATAATATTTTAGAATGGGACATGGAAACCAAATGTAATATCTCAGTGAAGACAATGGTGAAACAGTAATTGATTTGTGTGTTTTTTCTTGGCTCCCAGCAACTAGATTGCTTACCCAAGACAAAAAATATTTTCACGTGTGGATTACCTTCCACATTCTGGCAATTATTTCCAGTACAGGTGCCAATAAACTCTCTCAGGCAAAAGAGAGACAATAGTCAATAGAAATTTAACTGACAGCTGTGCTCAGTCTTCATTTAAAATGCCAATTTGACTCTGTTATGTATATAGGAGTCACTGCAGCCAAACAAGTAAGTCTGTAGAGAAATATATAATCTGGTGGGAAAACAGAGCACCTAAATTCAGGAAAGTGTCCTCTTTGTTTTTTCAACCTGTGGGAGTTCATGGTTTTTGCATCTCACTGGCAAAATTCAGGAAGGGTGGCCACTTTTGATTCCTGCTTTCCACTCTTCAAGTTTACTAGGGAAAGGGAAAATCTGCTGCCTTTAAATACAGAGTGGCTTCTGGAAGGTGAAATGTTCATATAAACATTCGTGAGACAATCCATTCAGAAGGGGAAAGGAGAGATGGCTTCTCAGGTAAACATTTATGTGTGGGTCTGGGAAAAGTTGGTTATTCTTACAGAAATACTTCATTGTCAGATCTTCCAAACTCTCACTATGCTGAATTAAACTTCTGAAACTATTTTTCAATTGAATCTCAGTATTAATTGAGTACAAGTTATGCCACTTGTGTACTTAATCCACCTTTATTTCCATTCTCCTTTAATATTTTTCAGGATAACATGTATAAATGAAAACATAATTTGAAAAAATAAAAAATTTGATATCAAAGAAGAATGTACATACACAATTTTTATTGAGAAGGGATTGGGTGGTTATTTATCTGTGAAGAAAGACAATATTTCATCCGCCTTTCATCTGAGGCCGTATGCAATAGTTTTCACCCTTCCTAATACTGCAAACTTTTAAGAACATTACAAATATTGTGGTGACCCCAAACTATGAATTCATTTTTATTGCTACTTTATAACTGTAAATGTGTTACAGCTATGAATCTAAAAGTAAATATCCATTCTTCCTGTTGGCTTAGATGGTGTCCATTTGATTATTGTGATGTTCATATCATTTGATCCTCAAATAGGTAAGAACCCACAGGTTGAGACCCACTGGTCTATTAGATCTTTGCAGAGAAGTCAGAGTATTCTTTGTTAAGAACATGATTTTTCAAATTTATCAAAAATTAACACATATTTTTATTGATAGCAGAACAAGCTTTATAATTAACTATTCTTTCCTTGTGTCATATATAGAAATTATCCAGTGCTCATAAGGAGATATGATTATCTTTAATGTCAGGGCTTACTGACGTTCAAGGATGTGGCTATAAACTTCTCCAGGGAGGAGTGGAAATGTCTGGACTCTGCTCAAAGGTCTTTGTACAGAGATGTCATGTTGGAGAATAACAACAATCTGGCTTCTGTGGGTGAGAATATTTGTATTCCATAATTTTTACTTCAACTTATGGTTGTCTAACATTTCTTGTAATATATGTACATGACATTCACTGCATAATTTATGTCTTATGTTTTTGCAGGTATTGGTCGTTGTCTTATGTATAACTTACATTTTACGTCCATTTATCTTGTTTTTATGTTTAACATAATGATAATTTAATCATTTATGCTTTTTGTACTGGTAGACTGTAGCACTTATATTTAAATCCACTTTGGCATTCATATTTTTCAGTTTTTATAATGTAATTTAGAAAAAGGAATACAGAAATTTTAAATGTACTGAGTTATTAAGTGTCTAAAACTTATTGGAAGGAAGTGAGAACTAGGAAGTCACTCATGTGTATTTTATTTTTTCCATCTTCTCTCTTTGTCACAACGCTGTGCTTATACCCAGCTATGTTGAATAGTGTATGTGTGTGCCTGTTTGAATCCACAGGTGTTTCTGTTCCAAAATCAGAGATAGTAACCTGTCGTGAACAAAGCGAGGGACCCTGGATGGTTGGTGAAGAGGAGGTTGAAGGAAGAGAACAAGGTAAGTTGAAATAAAATGACACAGCATGTGACGTTACAAAATCTAGACATGAAGTGTGGTTAGACGACCTCTTCAGCAGAAATTATTGCTGAGAATTTCTTTTAGATCTGTGTACTAAATGTGAAGTATAGCATGAATGTTATATGATTTTTGTCTTTTTTATCTTAATAGTGGTGTTTTGAAATGCGCTGTTAGAAACATTTGACAAACTAGTATATTATTCTGTGTTCTAATTCCTGATGATATTTTCATTAGATGTGAATGATGAATAGATTTGGGTTTTCCTATTATTTATTACCTTAAAATAATTCAATAGCATTTATTTGGCATATAGGTTTTTTTCCTTCCACATCCTCCCAGACCAGCTTCTCCCATCACACTAACTCACTGTCAAGATCTCTCTCTCTCTCTCTCTCTCTCTCTCTCTCTCTCTCTCTCTCTCTCTCTCTCTCTTTCTCTCTCCCTCTCTCTCTCAGAAAGAAGAAAAGAATAGAAAGAATAGTAGCCAAAAGGATTTAAACACGCTATTGGATTTGTGCTGGTAACTTCTGAAGCTAAGGCATGCAATAGGGGTAATATATCCAGTTCCATATATTAAGAACACTTATTTTTCCACTCCTTGAATCTAAGTAATAAAATTTGTTCTCATGTTGGGTGATATTTTGTACCTCTTTCCCATTCACAAAATAGGATTTTTTTCTGCCTTAAACTTGTTCATTTATTCAGTGGTTTTGTATGGGTGGTAGTCTAATGTGTCTATAAGGTGCTGTTGACTGTGAGTCTTCCAACACCTCTGGCCTTTATAATCCTCTGCCTCTTTGTCTACATAGGTATCTGAGCCTTGATAGAAGTGGTGTGATAAAGATAACCCATATAGGATCAAGTGCCCCAAAGTCTCTCAGTATCTGCACTTTCTCAAGTTGTTGTCCTCCATGTTAAGCTTCTCTATTGGAAGTTGAGTGATAGACAAATCTATTGAAAAGGAATATGCATTTTGGAGGCATATTATCGCCATTTTAATTTATAAGAATAATAGTAGCTTTTAATATCAAGCCCATGACTTTTTATTCTCAGATTATTGGCTTCATAAACAGGTCAGATGTGGGTGTCAACTCACAAAGCCACCTTAATGTCATTCAAAAATAGTGAGTCCTGTCAAAGTATTTGCAGAACTATTCACACCAGTGAGCATATCTTGCAGGAAGGTCAGCATTGAACATCATAGAGTTCATATCTGTGTGACACTTGATTAATTTTGTCTTCCTATTACACAAGAAGTAGCTGCCAATACTATGATTACAAGTCAGTAGGGGTGAAAAATCCACCTTAGCATGAGTTCACAATGTTTGCTGCTGTATGTACGAAGTGTCTTCAGGTATAGATTCAATTCCTCAGGTTTAGAAAGAATATAAGTGTGTATGGAATTACTTATGACATTTCATTGACCCATAAGTCCTTTAGATAATAACTCAAAATGTTCTAGCTCATTTTTTGTACTATTTTCTGTATTTAGTGGCATTTGACTTTGAGTTATTTTATTGTCTTTCTTGGTCATTTAAATGGATTTTCATATGCAAATGTGTTAGGCTTCTAGACTATTATTTTCCAATAAGCTATTGAAAAGAAATTTAGTGTGAATTAGAGAAATGTTTTAGTTACAGCTTTTTGAATTTTAGTCTTATGACCTGAGTTCAATCTCCATGATGCACATAAGAAAAATAAGCTTCTACTAACTATCCCTTGGTCACAGGTATGCCACCACACATAAAGACAATACATATAACTTTAAAACTAGGCCAGTAGTGAATATTTGATCACCATAATTCTGTTCTGTTTTATGCCACATCTCTTGATATTGTTTTTCCATTATGACACTATTCTTATTGTTTTCTTGTGTGAAAAACAATAGAAAATGTATTAATGCCAAAATACCTAATTGATCATAGATACTCTAAGTAGAATATACTAATCTTGAAAGCTAGCTTACCACACTAAAGAAAAAATGTAATGTTTGTTCTTTGAACTTCCTAATTTACACTAATTGTTTGTCCAGATGGGTTCAAGGCAGAATTTAGCAGACTATCCCTTTAGAACTAATGCCAGGGTTCTTCATCTTTTCTTCAGAGTAGAAATTCAAGGAATTTTACCAGTTTTTACCTTTAAGAATCCACTATAAGGTTGGTATAAAACTAAACAAAAATGTTTGTACAGGTATCTTTTATGAAAATGGATGCAAAAATTATCAGTTATATATTTCCAAAATATATTAAAACACATCATCATCATCATCATCATCATCATCATCATCATCATAATAATAATAATAATAATAATACAGTGTAAAGAGACCACCACACAACTACCTCATGATAATCTCATAATGTAAGAGGTCTTTGACAAAATACATCAATCATTACATTAGAGTTCTATAAACTAAAAGAGTTTGCCATAAGCATTGGGGCAGCAACATTGCGGTGTCTGGAAAGAATATCAAGATAATTCCATTAAAATCAGAAAAAAATAGAAGGATGTCTATTCCATCATTACCTCTGAAATATACTTGTAGAAATCATATCTAGAGCAAAAACATTATGATGACTTTTGTAGAATAAACATAGGATACAGAAGATCAAAGTATCCTTAATTTGCGATGAAGATTTTACATATAAAATTTGACAAGATATTTCTTGCAGCTGTTGTCATGTTTTTGTTCGTCTGAGCTTCTTGTGAACAATACCATCCTCCCTAGTGGTAGCACACACACACACACACACATACACACACACACACACACACAGAGAGAGAGAGAGAGAGAAAAACACACACACACACACACAGAAACACACCCACCCTACATGTATAATGTATGCCATATATATATATACATATATATTCACATGTATTTTGTATAATTTGTGAAAATATACAATAATTATTTCATAGAGCTTTACCTATATGACCTATATTTATTAATTAAGTAATCTAATTATTTATTGTTTGCTTGCTTGCTTTACACCTTGAAATTAGCTCCCTTTCTTCATGGTTCCACTTTCCTTCTCTCGTCCCCCATCCCCATTCTCTTCTAGACAGAAAAGGGGGGACAAGAGCAACAACCAACCCCAGAACATCACGTCATGTAAGTGCTGAGCCCATTCTCTTCCTTTGTAGCCTGCCCCTGGAAAACGATTGGAAAGTAGGCAAAAATTCTATGTCAGAAATAGTTCTCAATCACTTAATTGGGGGATCCCCATGGAATATGAGACGTCCTGTGGCTCCATCTTTATAGCGGGCCTAGGTCCAGTCCATGCGTGGTCTTTGGTTGATGCCTCAGTCTCTTCAATTCATACTGGGCCCATGTTAGTTGGCTCTGGTGATCTTCTTGTGATGCCCCTGTCCCTTCCACATCCTTCTAGCCTTCCCATTAACTCTTCCACAAGAATCATTGAACTTCACTGTGAGTTTTAGCATCTGTTTTGATCTGCTTCTGGATGGAGCCTCTCAGAGGACAGCAATGCTAGACTCCAATCTGCAAGCATAGCAGAGTATCCACAATAGTGTCAGGGTTGGTTCTATCCTATGGGATGGGTTGCAGGTTGTGACAGGCGTAGGTTGGAAATTTCCTCACCCTCTGCTCTATATTTATCTCTGGGTAAATTTTAGGTCGATCCCTTTGTGGATGGGTTGATGTTACTCTCCCTCCATTAGACGTCCAATCTAATCAGAGTTCAGCCTCTTGAGTCTCCATGACTCCTACAACTACATGTTTCAGCTAAACCGTCTCCATACACTCCCAGAAGCCTACCCTGTCTTAGGCCTCCATCTTGTCACAGAGATGCCTCCATCTATGGTTTTTCTTTTCCTTTCAAACTTTCTGTCCGACTTCTCCTACTCTCACCAGCTCTGATCTCCACCCTCATGTTTTCCTAGCATTCCATCTCCTACACTGTTCCTCCTTTGCAGTGTCTTCTGTGGTCACTTGTATGTCTCATTTAGTTTGAAATTTGTAGTATATGATGTTTAAACTTTTTTCATTTCTGAAAAATGCACACTAACATTTTAGATTATCTTTGTAGTTGATGATCATTAATAAATCACCAATGTTTGAGAAATGTACTAACCCCAAAAAGACACATGCTGACTGTTTGAGCTCTAGTATGAATAATTCTTAAAACACTGTAGATATCTAAGTGCAAAGGCCGTAATTAAGGTTTGGAGACACGACAAACAAGAATTTGCCAATGACATGTACTCTCACATTTTATTGTTCCCTGATAACTATGTGATTCATAGCTTTCCTCATTAAGGACCAATACAATCATGTATGACAATACCACCTTTTGACTAAGACATTTGAACTGAAAGTGTAGCTGAAATATAATTTGTTGCCATAAAAAACCACAAATGTACATTAAGTCTCTAGTGGCACACACACACAAACACACACACACACACACACACACACACACACACACACAAAGAAACAGAGATTATTCCTTGAAATTCCAAAATTGCAATATTTGAAGAGTTTATGAGTGAAGATATGTGATTTTTGGGTTAAAAAAATTAAAATATATGGTGTAATCATATTTTATTTTGAAGAAATAACATTCATGACCTCTTAAAATTATCTGCGATCTCAATTGAAACAGAAATGTAAAGAGGAGGGAAATTCATCCTAAGTAAAATTAGTGGAGGCCGAGTGTGCAGAAAGTTATGAGAAGACAAGTTCATCTGAATAATTAATAGGATTTACACTGTAAAATATAATTTAATTGGGGTAAGTTATTAAGATCATCTATTAACTTGTATTTCATCAAGATTTTGTAACTTAAAGTACTTAAAACTAGATTGGAGGCCATGGAATATTTTTTTATATATAAGCATTCCACCAAGCATATTCTTTTTAAAAAGCAATTTGGAGGTTGTAATTTTACTACTTAAATTTAGGTATGTATTTGAGAAATATTCAATTCTGTAAGGATTGGCAAGCAACATTTTTTCTCTCTACATTTTCCCATTGTTTGAGTTGTTAGTAAAACCATTACATTAATGGAATATTGGCAGGAAGATTGCCTAACTTACCTAATGTGACAATCCTTTGTACAAAAGGACACATCTTATATTTTATCCAGAGAATACAAATATGGTAAGTCCATGTTTATTCTGAAAAAACTTCACTGTTATTAACTCATTTCATGAATGCTCACCAGTTGATGTGGTTGATATCATGAAAATATAGACAGAAGAAGAAACATGTTGATTTTCATATAAGATGTTATCTCTAACACTCTCACTCCTGTTGAAACATTTTAATATATAAGATATGAAAGGTTAGTGTTAAAAGAAATGCTATTATCATATATACATTGATCATCTACATTGGTGTATAGTTTAAAAATTAATCTCATACTTTAAAAAAATTCTCTTTTCAAGATTTTCCCAGACAGAGTTTTTCTGTTTAACAGGCCTGGCTGTCTTAGACTCACTTTGTAGACCGGGCTGGCCTCAAACTCACAGAGATTCACCTACCTCTGCCTCCTGAATGCTAGAATCAAAGGCTTGTGCCACCATGCCCATCAAAAAACAATTCTCTTTTAACATCTTCTTTATTATAATTTATTCAGAATACATCCTGACTGATTGTTATTCCCTTCCTTGTATCTTCCTTTTCTCACTCAGAGGCAGTTTCTGCTCTCCCAACAACCATGGAGAAGATGCTGTCCATTGACTAGGTCAAAAAAAGATTCTTAATACAAATATTTGTAAGAATTGTATTTCAAAACTGTAAGCGGCCAAAAATCTATCAATAGTAAAAGATTCATAAGAGAAATTTGGTTGCTGTTAGCCTGAGGCCAATTTGGTCGACAATGTGAGAGTCAAGAAGAGTCAAATGTACACAGGTAAACCCTGTAGGGTTTAGAAGGGTGAAGGGACAAAGAAAAGAAGGAAAAATGAAGCATCTAGACACGTCCTTAACCATGTTCTTTTTATGTCTAAACATTGAACAATTTGCAATAATATGAATGATTGAATTAGTCTTGAGGTACACTGGTTGAAATAAGATTTTAAAATGCTGAGTATTTTATATATTCCTGAGTATATATCTATCTTAAAAACAAAACAAGCAAACAAACCAGACACCAAAAAAATCTAGAATTGGAAAATATGTGATTGCCGTGTAAAAGGTGCTCAATGTCGAGTGTCAGTCTGTGTGCCTGCTGAACAACAATATAAAGGAGCCTTACAATAGTGGAAATGTTCTACTCTTCACTGTATAAAGATTCACATCTTTTTCTTTTGGTTGTACGTGATTGGCACTCATGAGCTAATCTGCTGTGTAAGATTAATATCAATTATGGCAGAGATGGTAGGTTGTGGTACATTTTTAAGTGTTATATTTAATATGTATCGAATGAACAAAGAGAAAATGAACAGAAGTAAATATTTTTGAATATATGAACATTAACTGATACATTCATAACGCAACGTGGTGTCTTTTGTCAGATAGCGACATATTTGAAACAAAGTTGTAAGATATAATTATGAATTACGTAATACAGAGAAGAGATTCTGTTGTGATTTCCGAGGGAAACCTAGGCCTTCCTGCCAGCCATGTGCACCTTGGCTTCCTGCACCGCCCTCCCTCACCCACTGGAGCTCCTCCTCCGCCCATGGGCCTCTCCAGAGCCCAAAGATCCTGCCTTTCTGCATGGGTGGCAACCTAAGCCTGTGTCCCCAAAACCTCCCACCATCCAGGCTTGGTGACCCCAGGGACCCAGAAGCCTCTGCATAAGTGAGCCATTTGGACCCTGCGCAGCCCCTGTACCGCTGCTCCTCCAGCAGGTAGGTGGTTCTGGTACTCAGCGGCAATCCTCTCCTTGGCTTCCGCTCCTTGGCTTCTGCTTCAGCTGAGCCATGACCCTGTGGAAAGAAGTCCCCTCCTGACTAGGCTGTTGCCCTCTCAGGCTCGGACACCTCGTTTTCCGCTGCAGCTGGGTCTTGCCTGATCCATGCTCTTTATTCCTCCAGGTACTTCGAGTACATGTTTCTCAGCAGCCAGAACTTCTGGTGTTTGGGATTCGGGGAGGGAGACTGGGTTTCACTGCATTGTTGTGCATAGCGTCATCTCTTTGTAAACTTGGCTGTCCTCAAACCCACAGAAATGTCTGCCTCTTGTGTGCTGGGAATAAAGGCTACAACACCAGGCTGTTTTTTTGTTAGATTTTGAGAGAAAACCTCACATGATCAAGGCTGACCATGAACTCCTGATCCTCCTATTCACATCCCAAGTACTTATATACAGTGGCACACCACCATAATTACTCCCACCCTTTAAACTTATTTTCTGTTCTAATGATTAAGTTTACCTTTGTGTTACTCAGCTTTCCGGTACCACAGTGTAATAATGGATATAATAAACTTTATACACAAAAGACTTATCTTGGCTTATAATTTTTCAGATTTCAGATACACTGTGCTAGGAGCATGTAGTAATGTGAAAGCATTGCCTTCATGGTCAGGAAGGAAAAGAGAGTTAAGGACCTAGGCCTCACAGTCTCTTTCAGTTTCACACCCTCAGTGATCCAAGGACTTACCTTACCAGGCTCCTAATGTATCAGCCTGGAGGCCATGTCATAGAATGCATGTCATGGGAGGTTTTTTTTAAGATCCAACCTATAGATTCAAACATGATTGTTGCTAAACTTAGATTTACAAGTTTTTAATTTACAGATTGTATTTTGAAGCTTTCAGTTTTCCTAGTAATGTATCTTATAGTTTTTGTTTTGTGATAAATCCCCCCCATTCATTACACAGGCTTATTTTCTAATGCATTCTTGGGTGTAATGTTTTTATGTCTACCATAAAGTCCTTCTCTTCCTATTCCAGTAGCTGAGTCACCTGGGCTCATATGTTTGGGCATTATGGATTATGTATGGAAAGACTTTGGATTCTGTTATAGTACTCTTAGGACAGTAATGATTTGTGATGTTGTTGTTGTTGTTCTTGTTGTTTTTGTTGTTGTTGTTGTTAGATGGGCAATCATCTTGGCTAGACTCAAAACTTCCACCTGTAATAGTTGCTGTTTCTGTTCTGTTTTTAAGACTTTGCTCTACTGGATTGTATGTTACCATTGGTTAATGTGGATCCAGAGGTTTTGGCAGAATCTAGACATCTTCCTTTTCTAGTTCCCTTGTTCAGTTTCTAGCTGTCTAGGCTTCATACACTGCTTTCTTCTTCAGGACCACTTATGATTCCTGAGTTTTAGCTGTATAATCTACTAATTATAGATTGCCATTCATTCCCTTTATTGTTATGGATGTGAAATAGGGTCTTGTGTTGTATCCTAGGGTAGTCTCCAGCTCACTGTCCTCCCTTATTGGCACAGCTACCATACCAGATGTGCAATGCTGCTTTTCTTCTATTCCCTGCTTTCTCTTCAATTTGTTGTTTTTGTTTTGTTGTTGTTGTTGTTTTGTTTTAAGGGCTTCATGTGTGTGTGTGTGTGTGTGTGTGTGTGTGTGTGTGTGTATTAGGGTTGGCCCATTAGAAATTGATTGATCATTATTGCCTTCATCAATTACCAGTCTGTTAGAGTTTGGCTTTCCCAGTGTCTGTGTTTTTGTGACTAGTTTATTTGATACCATTATGTGGAACATGGGGAAGGATTTCCTCCCTTTTGTTCCTTATTATGTATACATATCATTGTGTCGATCCATCTGGTTACCTTTTATTTCTTTTGGTTTTGGTTTTTTGAGCCAGGCTTCTCTATGTAGGCCTGGTGGTCCTGGAACTTGCTCTGTCAATGAGGACGGCCTCAAGGTCACAGATCAACCCGCCACTGCTCCCTGAGTGCTAGGTTTAAAATTGTACACCACAAGACTTTGCTTATATTTTCTTTTAAAAATGAAATGTCCAGGACTGTGGAGGTTGTGCCATGAGTAAAATTCTTGGTGTGCAAGAACGAGACGCTGAGTTCAGATTCCCTGTTTTCTAATAACAGTATGTGTTGTATCCCCAGTGCCTGGGTGCATTAAAACAGGCAGGGACTCTGATCAGGCAGCCTAGGTTCAGTGAGACAGAATTTCATGGAAGTAAAAAATGGAGAAAGTAAATAGTATTAATTGTAAGTATGTTTTGATTATGACCGTTTTTGTCCTTTAAAAAGTATATATTCATATTGTTTTCATGTAGATCTACTGAATTTATACTTTCTAAAGGTGATCTTTTCATTAAAATTGCAAGATTGCTTCAGATACAACTCAGCATACATGTCAAGAATACATAAAACCCTGGATTCTTATCCCCAAGGTCGATGATCTAGGCAAGCCTAGTACATACCTGTATAATGCAGCATTGAGGAGCAAGAAACAAGCATCAGAAGTTCATGATCAGGCTGGACACAGCTGCCTTAGCTCATTCCTAAGCCACACAGACATGGACAGATATATGTGTGCTCACACACCACACACACACACATACACACACACCCACATCGACACACACAGAGGCACACAAGCTACTCAGTTTCTCTGGGCTGTGTTCAGGACATCAGGGACAGAAAGATTTCCTTCCACATGTCCATTTTATTTACTGATGCCCTTCCCTGCCCTCCTCTACTTCCCTTCAAACCCTTCTATACTGCCTCGAGTTCTCTTGGGATTTCCTTCTGTTTCTTATTCAAAGTGCGCTCTCCCCCTTTATTCCCTCGCCCCCCCCTCTCTCTATCTCTATCTCTCTCAGCGGTGCTCAAGGTGGATCTCAGGAACCTGATCCGTCAGGAAAAGTGTGATATCCCAGAACCCTTCAATAGGTCTGTAAGACACAATCATGGTCATATGCAACCTTGCTGTGTGCACCTCTAGTTGGTAGGAGCCCAAGGCAGTGTTGTATTCTGGGGTGAATCTCAAGAGAAGCAGCCAGAGGAGGGTGTGTTCTGAAGGATTCCCCAAAGAGACCAGGCAGTCAGCTTACCATCCAGGCCAGCTACACTTTGAAGCCTCTTCACTATGATGCTCAGCATCCCTGTGGGCAACAAACTTCTGGATTCTCCTGACTGACTAGCTCACCTGGCCTAACAGGGAGAATAAGTTCACTGGTCGGCAACACCCCCTAACCTGTCCTGCCCTGCCATGTCCAGGGATCACATGTAGAAAAATAGAGAAGTCACGGTTGCCACAATGTGTGCCCTAGAAGATTGCAGGATGTGTGTTTGTGTTTGTGTGTGTGTGTGTGTATGTGTCCTGGTTGGGAAGGTAGGATGTGAGAGGTCAGAGGCAAGGCCATAGAGGACCCAGTGTGTAACAATTATTATGGTGTTTAGGTCAGAGGTGATCATCAGAAGGACAGGATGGCATGTAGAGAAGCCCTTTAGGGCTTCATAACCCTTTGGCCCAAACGAAAGGTCTGCAGTTTTCCAGGGTGGCTGGGTTGATCGTGTGAAGGTCCATGTGTACAGTTGAGTGACATGGGACCAGTTGAGTGTCAACCTGTGGAAGGTGTCAGGACCCTTCTTTGGGTGTCCCCTGCCAGCCTGGCACCTCTGAGAACTCAGAGCAGGCTCAATCTAGTTGGAACTCCCTTTGAAGCATCAGAGTGTATGCTTGCAGAAGGCTTGCAAGAGTGAGATAGTTGGGAATCTATGGCAATGGCAGGGCTGTATTGAGGATGCTGAGAGTGTGGTCTTCTTCAAGGGGCCACCCTGGAATACCTTGGCTGTGGGCAAATGGGCCCTTGGAGACTCTCAGTGCTACTGGAAGGAAGGCTTCCTGCTGGAGGGTGACAAGCATTTGCCCAGTGATCATATTCTATATTTTACTTGGTGCCACACAGACCTATATACCCCGGATACTGTGGCTGAAACCGTGCAGATCACAGATGGAAAGGGAAAAGGAGCTAAAAGAGAGAGGGGAAACGAGGATCTGTATATGATGTTTGTATGTGTTTTTGAATGTTTTTGTATGTAGACTATTGACTGGACCCATTTTCTCTAGGGAGAAATAGTTGTCTGTGTCCTAAAGAGAAAGGATGATAGTGCCTGATGTAGTTATATGAAACCTGGGACTCTTGAAAGTGGACTGGAGAGATGACCCAGTGGCGAAGAAACTGTGCTCTTCCAGGTGTCCTGAGTTTAATTTCACAGCAAACACTCAATGGCTCACAGTCATATATAATGGAATGCGGGCAGGTACACATAGAAATAGGGATTTGACACATAAAATAAGTAAAGCCTCTAGGAAAAAATGGAGACGTGACAGAAGAACTCAGGAGTGGGGATGTGCTGGAGGCCTCCTGGTGGAACAAGTGAAGATTGCTCCTTCTGCCTCCTTTCTAAGTGCCCTTTGGTCCACTTGAATCTCCTTAGAGAGCTGCAAGCTGTATCTGTGCTGAGCCCTAGCCACAGGCAAATAGCTGGGTGTCTTGGGAGGACACAGAAAGAAAGATCCATGTCTGAGAACCACTTGGGGACTCTGGAGAAAGGAATGGAAGAGTGTTACATGTCCTGAGCAGTGCAGAGTGGGTAGGGTGTTCTGGGGCTGTGGGAGGGGTGGAGGCCTGAGCAGAAGAGAGAGATTGTGACAGACTTCCTGACAGCTCAGAATGGTTGCCTGGTTACCTTGTTGCCTTGCGCTGCCCTAGTAGGTGGTTGGGTTGGGGGCTCAAGCCAGGGCCTGTTAGGCAAGTGAGCAGATTGGGATGGAACACTTCTTCTTTTGACACGTCTTTGTTCTCACATCAGCGGCATGGTGGATCTGGCTCTGCATCAGGATGGGAGATGTCTGCGGCCTTCACGGGGCATCTGCTGATGTTGATCCTCCCCCCAGAGTCCATGTGGCAGTGTACAGGTAGGAACACACCTGGGTCCACAGGCATGAACACCTGGGAAATGGTAGCCCTCACCAGTGCGCACAAGGAAGCTTGCCCTTTGCCTAGTATCCAACGGGAGCCTCCTACTGCCAGGTGAGAAGCCAGTGCTGGGCTCAGTGGCCCCTGAGGCAGGTGGTCCCCTGCTCCATGGCATCTGTCAAAGTTCCCCGGTGCCCTTTACCGGGAATCTTTGTTGTGCCCATGGTCACAGGTGTCAGCACACCCAGGAGAAGAAGCCTAGCAACTATAGTGGTTACCATAGTGGGTGGCGTTATGCACAGAACTGCTAGGTCTTTCAGGGAGCATGGCTATACTCTGGGTGTGTTTCTAAGGCTCCTTCCCTAGGGTCTAGATTGGACTGAGGGTTTCTGTTGAGTTCCCTGAGGGTAGTCTACTGGAACACGTCCTCTCAACCATTCTCCAGCCCACAAGCCCTTCTGGGGCTGCGGTGTGTCCTAAGTGGTGTGTGTGTGTCAGGGTGGTGCATTGTGTCCTAGGAGGCCTACTGAACTGTGCCAGCCTCCTCCTTCACATCTACCCTCTTCACCACATCCTACCTCATCTTCCCATATACCTACCTCTCAAAATCCCCCCGGTCTAACCATGTATACAAGCAGGCACCCAAGCTCATACCTGCTTCCCTTTGGGAAATCCTGCAGCCTGCCCAGAAATGCATCTCAGGCCTGTCTAGGAATAAAGGCTTGATGGCCATCCTAGAGTCTTGTAACAGCCTGTTGCTTTTTTTGACTCTGCAAGGTCTGAGGGAGTGTGCCCATCACCTGCTGTTCCTTCCATCTCCTGTGCACTGCTCTGATCAAGATGAATTATTTTAATGATCTCTGCTTCAGTTCCCCTGCATGTCTGCAGGTAGCAGTATGGGTCCTGATGAGGATGTGCACTGTTCTCGGATGGACAGGGAGGATGCAGTTCTCCTGAAATCTACTTGGGCCAGGAGACATATGGGAAGAAGCAGGGTCCTTGTAACCCACGGCCAATACCGAACGCCACAGGACATGGCTAGCAGGACTGTGCAAGCACAGCCTCCAGATCCTCTCTAGATGGCCATGTTGACCAGGGTTACTGGACCTCTCTACACAGGACCTGCAGCAGGGGCTGCATCTGGGTTTATGTGGAAATCAGCTCCTGTCTGGCTGCCCTTGTTTGTGCACAAGGCCACCCTTGTACCCCCATAGTTTTCGTAGTGGAGTCTGCTGTACAACCAGACCTGGGTTAGCTCACTTCTAGGACACACCCACAGATATACATATACAAACACACACAGGCATGCACATAGGCATGCACACGCCCACCCCACACAGGCTACTCAGTTTCTCTGGACAGTGATCAGGATCTCAGAAACAGAAAGCCTTCCTGGCCAAATGTCCGTTTTATTTACAGAACCCCTCCCCTGCCCTCCTCAATCTCTCTTAGTACCCTCCTATCCATTCCCCCCTCTCTATCTATCGATCAATCTATCTATCTTGGAGCTATGCTACAGGTGAAGCTGGGGGACCCTGATCTGTCCAGAAAGGAGTGATCACCCAGAACCCTACATGCACGAGAACAATATCAAGGTCGTATGCAACCTTTCTGTGTGTACCAAGTAGGCCAGGACCCAAGGCAGTGTTGTGATTTGTTGTGAATCTTAACAGAAGAGTCCAGAAGAACTAGTGGACTTTAGCATGTTCTATAGTTGCCAGGCAGTCAGCTTACCATCAAGGCCAGGTTCACTATGAAGCCTCTTCTCTTCGATGCCCAGCATCCATACAGGAATCATGTTGGTGGCTTCTGCTGACTGTCTAGCTCACCTGGCCTACTAGGGATAAGAGGTTCAGGGCATGACAAGGCCCCTAACCTTTCCTTCCCTGCCCTGTCCAGGGATCTCAAGTGGAAAAATAGAGAAGGCACTGGTGCCAGCGTCTGGGATCTTATAAGCCTGGGATGTATGTGTGTGTGTGTCTGTGTGGGTGTGTGGGTGGGTGTGGGTGTGGGTGTGGGTTTGGGTGTGTGGCTATGTTTGGGTTGATTCTCTGTGTGTCTCCTGGAAGGGAATCAAGGATGTGAGAGTCCAGAGGCAAGTCCATAGAGGACCCAGTGTTTAGCAATTATTATGGTGTTTAGGTCAGAGGTGATCATCAGAAGGCCAGGATGGCATGTAGTGAAACACTTTAGGGCTTCTTCTCTGTGGCCCAAGCACAAGGTCTGCAGTTTACCAGGGTGGCTCGGTTGAGCTCGTAAAGTTCCATAAGACCAGGTGCTTGGGACCAGTTAAGTGACAACCACCTGGAAGGTGACAGGACCCTTCCTTGGTGGTCCCCTGCCTGCCTAGTACCTCTGAGCATTCAGAGCAGGCCCAATCTCGATGGAACTCCCTTTGGAGCATCAGAGTGGATGCTCTCAGTAGACGTCCAAGAATGAGACCTAGGAAACAATGGCAGTGGCAGGGCTGTATCGAGGATGCTGGGAGAGGGGTCTTCTTCTAGGGGCCATCCTAGAAGGTCTTGGCTAAGTGCAGCTGGGCCCCTGGAGACACTCAGTGCTACTGGAAGGAAGGCTTCCTGCTGGAGAGATACAAGCATTTGCCCAGTGATCACATTCTATATTTTACTTGGTCCCACACAGAACTATGTACCCTGGATACTGTGGCTGAAACCGTGTAGATCACAGATGGAAAGGGAGAACTCAAGAGAAACGGAGCTACTAAGAGAGAGGCGGGACGAGGATCTGTAGATGAAGTGTGTGTGTCTTTTTGAATGTTTTTGTATGTAGCCTATTGACTGGACCCATTTTCTATAGGGAGAAATAATTGTCTGTGCCCTAAAGAGAAAGGATGATAGTGCCTGATGTAGTTATTTGGAGCCTAGGACGTTTGTTAGTGGACTGGAGAGATGACCCAGTGTCTAAGAAACTCTGCTCTTCCAGATCTCCTGAGTTTAATTTCACACAAACACTCAATGGCTCACAGTCATATATAATGTAATGCAGGCAGGTACAAATGGAAATAAGTGTTTCACAAATAAAATAAGTAAAAACTCTAGGAAAAAATGGAGACGTGACAGAAAAACTCAGGAGTACGAATATGCTGGGGGCCTCCTGGTGGGACAAGTGAAAATTGCTCCTTCTGCCTCCTTTCTAGCTGCCTTTGGTCCACTTGAGTCTCCTGAGAGAGCTGCAAGCTGCATCTGTGCTGAGCCCTGGCCACAGGGAGGTAGGTGGTTGTCTTGGGAGGACACAGAAAGAAAGATCCATGTCTGAGAACCACTTGGGGACTCTGGAGAAAGGAACGAAAGAGTGTGACATGTCCTGAGCAGTGCAGAGTGGGAAGGGTGGTCTGGGGCTGTGGGAGGCGTGGAGGACTGAGCAGAAGAGAGAGATTGTGACAGACTTCCTGACAGTTCAGATTGGTTGCCTGGTTACCTTGTTGCCTTTCGCTGCCTAGTAGGTGGTTGGGTTGGGGGCTCAAGCCAGGGCCTGTTAGGCAAGTGAGCAGATTGGGATGGAACACTTCTTCTTTTGACATGTCCTTGTTCTCACATCAGCGGCATGGTGGATCTGGCTCTGCATCAGGACGGGAGATGTCTGCGGCCTTCACGGGGCATCTGCTGATGTTGATCCTTCTCCAAGAGTCCAGGTGGCAGTGTACAGGAACTAACACACCTGGGTCCACAGGCATGAACACTTGGGAAATGGAAGTCCACACCAGTGCGCACAAGGCAGCCAGCCCTTTAACTAGTATCCAACGGGAGCCTCCTACTGCCAGGTGAGAAGCCAGTGCTGGGCTCAGTGGCCCCTGAGGCAGGTGGTCCTCTGCTTCATGGCATCTGTCAAAGTTCCCCTGTTCCCTTAACCAGGAATCTTTGTTGTGCCCATGGTCACAGGTGTCAGCACACCCAGGAGAAGAAGCCTAGCAACTATAGTGGTTACCAGAGTGGGTGGCGTTATGCACAGAGCTGCTAGGTCTTCCAGGGGGCATGGCTATACTCTTGGTGTGTTTCTAAGGCTCCTCCCCTATGGTCTAGATTGGACTGAGGTTTCTGTTGAGTTCTCTGAGGGTAGCCTACAGGAACACGTCCTCTCAACCATTCTCCAGCCCACAAGCCCTTCAGGGGCTGCCGTGTTTGTTAAGTTGTTTGTGTGTGTCAGGGAGGTGCCTTGTGTCCCAGGAGTCCTCCTGACCTGTGCCTGCCTCTTCCTTCACATCTCCCCTCTTCACCCTATCGTACCTCATCCTCCCATACACCTACCTCTCAAAACCCCTGTGGTCCTACCATGGATACAAGCAGGCACCGAAGCTCATACCCGCTTCCCTTTGGGAAATCCTGCAGCCTGCCCAGAAATGCATCTCAGGCCTGTCTAGGAATAAAGGCTTGATGGCCATGCTAGAGTCTTGTAACAGCCTGTTGCTTTTTTTGACTCTACAAGGTCTGAGGGAGTGTGCCCATCACCTGCTCTTCCTTCCATCTTCTGTGCACTGCTCCCATCAAGATGAATTATTTTAATGATCTCTGCTTCAGTTCCCCTGCATGTCTGCATGTGGCAGTATGGGTCCTGATGAGGAGGTGCTCTGTTCTTGGATGGACAGGGAGGATGCAGTTCTCCTGAGCTCTTCTTGGGCCAGGAGACATATAGGAAGAAGCAGGGTCCTTGTAACCCATGGCCAATACCGAGCGCCACAGGACTTGGATAGCAGGACTGTGCAAGCACAGGCTCCAGATCCTCTCTAGATGGCCATGTTGGCCAGGGTGACTGGACCTCTCTACACAGGACCTGCAGCAGGGGCTGCATCTGGGTTTATGTGGCAAACAGCTCCTGCCTGGCTGCCCTTGTTTGTGCACAAGGCCACTGTTGCACCCCCATAGTTTTGGTAGTGGAGTCTCCTGTACAACCAGAGCTGGCTTACCTCACTTCTAGGACACACACACATACACATATATACACACACACACACCAGCATGCACACAGGCACATAGGCATGCACATGCGCGCGTGCGTGCACACACACACAAACACACACACACACACACATACGGTACTATTCGCTGAATCATTAACAGTAGAAAAGTTAGATTCTGAATTCATTAATAACATTAATTTTATTACATTTAAAATGACTTATCATTAGTAGATATTTGAT
>CAJRSG010013877.1:0-18793 GCA_907169655.1 Acomys percivali
CATTTTGGAACGATACCCTGTCTACTCCTATTGTCCAGCAGATATTATCATTAAGAAAATTAGAACTGCAGACCAGACGCTCAAACCATGTCCCTGGTTACCAGAAAATGTTTTTGCTAGCTCAGCCAGGTATTTTTGTAACCCAGGTTTGGGTAGGCTGGAAGGTACTGAGTGACTAAAACCTGGGACCCTGTGCCTCTGGAACCTGGGTATCAGCCATATGGGGCTCAGAGGATGTGCCCATATTCCCTAGGATGCAACCTCTTATCCATGACATACAAGAAATGCTGTTTCAGAGTCCACAACTTGGCTACACACTTGGTCCACTCTCTCTCCTTCCCTGCTACTTACACACCATGCATCCCTTGAAGCAACATATTTGATTGCTATTTTTTAAATATTTGTCAAATATATTTCTTCTTTTATATTTATCTTTTGTTCCCTTCTAGTTGAGAAACTACTCCACATTTCTCCCATTTTATTACATTTCATCTGCAGTCTGGATTTTCTAAAGAATAGTGTTCATATATATGAAACAATACACAATGATAAAAAAGAAGAACACATACAGAGGACTTTTTATGTACTTGTAAGTACACATATCCATATATCTGCACACACACAAACACACACACACACAACCGAAACATGAAGACATATTAGCAAATTCTAAGTAAACATGTTTTTAACATGAGAATGAGTGTAGGGACCATAGAATGTTACCTGAGTGATGCTGGAGGGAAGAAGCAATGGTAAATGTAATGAATTTTCACTTAAATACAAATTTATTTTAAGTTATGCTTGACTGTTCAAATGTCAGGTCTGGAACTTCATATTTTAATTTAAAATAAAGATATATATATAGTACTGTGGATTCAAATTTGATTTTAGGGACATAAAGATGTTTAACTTGTTAAGAATTCGTTGGTTTCTAAAGATCTTATTAGTCTTAGTGAATATTCCTTAATGTTTTTGAAAATTTTGAAACCCTTTTTTTTCATGTACTGGGCATGGATTTTACATGATACACTAAAATTTTTATCATGTTTTCTCTTGTGTTCTTATTAATAGTTTCTTTGATTTTAAAATCATTGATAAATCTTGCATTCAGAGGAAAAACTGAAATAAGTTCTGTAGTTGCTCATTTCGGTCATTAATTTGTTCATGTATTTAGGATAATGATTGGTGTCCATTTCTTAATTGAGTGTCACAGTGAAGAGTATGTTTCTATTCATGTGTGATAGTTACAACAATTTTGTTTGACATTATCTGTTCCAATTAATAATTTATTTGCGTTGTTTGTTTTTGTTTTGGTTTGGTTTTGTTTGTTTGTTTGATGCAAAAGGCACAAGGTTTACAGCTGACGCGAGTCAGGGGGCCTTGACACTCACTTTGGAGGGAGGGAGGATGCGCAACCCGAGTCACTGTTACAGACTTTTAGAAAATTTATTCATATTACATCTCGATTGTTAGCCCTTCCCCTGTTTCTTCCCATTCTTCCCTTACTCCCACTTCCCCCCTTCTCCCCTCTCCTATGTCTGTGATTGAGGGAGACCTCCTCCCCCTATATATGCTCTTAGCATATCGAGTCTCTTCGTGCCAACTTGCTATCCCTCCTCTGAGTGCCGCCAGTCCTCCCCATTCAGGTGACACTGTCAGAAAAGTGGCACCAGAGTTCGTGTGAGAGTCAGATCTCACTCTCCACTCAATGGTGGAGAATATCCTGTTTGTCGGCTAGGTCTTGTTAGGGGTTCGAAGTTTACTGCCTATATTCTCCTTGGCTGGTGCCTTAGTTTGAGGAGGACTGCAGGACCCGCATCTGCCTGTCATAAAGTTCTTCTTGTAGGTTTCCAGGACTCTGTGGGTCCTACTATTTCCCCATTCTTCCATGCTACTCTCGCCTAAAGTCGCAATAGGATGACCTCTCCTTGACCCACTTTCCTGGTAAGTAAAATTTTTCATGGTACGTCTCCCTTGGAATAGTGCTTTGATATAAGTGAGTATATACCGTTTTTCTCTTTTTTGCTTCTGGGTGAACTCACTCATTATGATAATTTCTGGAATTCCTTGTTTTTAATAGATGAGTAGTATTCCATACTGTGAATGTACCAGTTTCTTAGTCCATTCTTCTACAGAGGGACAATTAGGCTATTTCCATGATCTGGCTATTATGAATAACGCAGCTAGGAACATGGTTGAACATATGTCCTCGTTGTATGGTAGGGCATTTTCTGGGTATATTCCCAGGAGTGGGATAGCTGGGTCTTGAGGAAGCCCTATTCCCATTTTTCTGAGAAAGTGCCAGATAGATTTCCATAGTAGTTGTACTAGGTTGCATTCCCACCCACAAGGAAGGAGTGTTCCTTTCTCTCCACATCCTCGCCAGAATGTGGTGTCGCTTGAGTTTTTTATCTTAGCCATTCTGATGGTGTAAGATGGAATCTCAGTGTCGTTTTGATTTGATTTCTCTGATGACTAACGAGGACAAGCATTTCTCTAAGTGTTTCTTGGCCATTTGATATTCCTGTTGAGAATTCTATGTTAAGTTCCAAGCCCCATTTTGCAATTGGGTTGTTTGGTTTTGTGGTGTTTAATTTCTTGAGTTCTTTATATATTTTGGAAATTAAACCTTTGTCAGATGAAGAGTTTGTGAAGATCTTTTTCCAGTCTGCAGGTTGTTGCTTTGTTCCCTTGACAGTGTCTCCAGCCTTACAGAAGCTTTGCAGCCTCATGAGGTCCCATTTATTAATTGTTGACATTAAGGCCTGGGCTGTAGGTGTACTGTTCAGGAAGTTGTTTCCTGTGCCTATGTGTCCCAGGCTCTTCCCCAATTTTTCCTCTAACCCAATTAATGTCTCTGTTTTTAAGTTGAGGTCTTTAATCCACTTGGACTTGAGTTTTGTGCATGGTGACAAATAAGGGTCTAATTGCATTTTTCTACATGTAGACATCCAGTTAGACCAGTACCATTTGTTGAAGATGCTATCATTTTTCCATTGAATGGATTTGGCTTCTTTGTCAAAACTCAAGTGAGCAAATGTGTGTGGCTTCATCTCTGGGTCTACGATTCGATTCCATTGATCTACCAGCCTATTGCTTTGCCAGTACCATGCTGTTTTAATTACTGTTTCTCTATAGTACAGCTTGAGATCAGGTATGGAGATTCCTCCAGAGGATCTTTTATTGTAATGGATTGTTTTTGCTATTCAGGGTTTTTTGTTTCTCCATATGAATTTGAGAATTGATCTTTCAATATCTTCAAAATACTTTGTAGGTATCCTGATACGGATTGCATTGAATCTTTAAGTTGCTTTTGGTAAGATGGCCATTTTTACTATGTTGATTCTCCCGATCCATGAACAAGGTAAGTCCCTCCATTGCGATGTCATCTTCAATCTTTTCTTCAGAGGTTTGAAGTTTTTTCGAATAAGTCCTTCACTTGCTTGGTTAGAGTTACTCCTAGATATTTTATATTGTTTGTGGCTATCGTGAAGGGAGTAGTTTTCCTAATTTCTTCCTCTGCCTGTTTGTCATTTGTATACAGGAAAGCTACTGACTATTTTGAGTTTCTTTTGTATCCTGCCAATTTGCTGAAGGTGTTTATCAGCTGTAGGAGTTCTTTGGTGGAATTTGGGGGGTCACTTATATACACTATCATATCATCTGCAAATAGGGATAATTTGACTTCTTCCTTTCCCATTTGGATCCCCTTGATCTCCTTTTGATGCCTTATTGTTTTGGCTAGAACTTCAAGAACTGTATTGAAGAGATATGGGGAAAGTGGGCAGACTTGTCTGGTTCCCAATATTAGAGGGATTTCCTTGAGTATCTCTCCATTTAATTTAATGTTGGCTGTTGGTTTGCTGTATATAGCCTTTATTATGTTTACATAAGTGCCTTGTATTCCCGATCTCTCCAGAAATTTAAACATAAATGGGTGTTGGATTTTGTCAAATGCTTTTTCTGCATCTAAAGAGATGATCATGAGGTTTTTCTCTTTCAGTTGTTTACACGATGGATTATATTGATGAATTTCTGTATGTTAAACCATCCCTGCATGCCTGGAATGAATCCTACCTGGTCATGGTGAAGGATGTCTTTGATATGCTGTTGTATTCGCTTTGCGAGTATTTTGTTGAGTATTTTTGCATCAATGTTCATAAGAGAAATTGGTCTGAAATTCTCTTTTTTTGTAGTGTCTTTGTGAGGTTTAGGTATCAATATGACTGTATCCTCAAAGAAGGAATTTGGTAATGATCCATCCATTTCTCTCTTTCGGTATAGTTTGAATAGTATCGGTATTAGCTCCTCTTTGAAGGTCTGGTAGAATTTTGCGCTGAAAACATCCGGCCCTGGGCTTATTTTGGTTGGGAGACTATCAATGGTTGCTTCTATTTCTATAGGTGAAATAGGGCTATTTAATTTGTTTTCTGGTATTGGTTCAATTTTGGTAAATGGAATCGTTCGAGAAATTTGTTCTTTTCCTTTAAATTTTCAAATTTTGTGGCATAAAATCCTTTGATGTAGCATCATAGGATTTTTTGTATTTCTTCGGTGTCTGTTGTTATGTCTTCCTTTTCATTTCTGATTTTGTTTATTTCGATAGTGTTTCTCTGTCTTTTAGTTAGATTGGCTAACGGTTTGTCTATCTTGTTAAGTTTCTCAAAGAAACCTCTCTTGGTTTTGTTGATTCTTTGGATTGTTCTCTTTGTTTCTAACTTATTGATTTCAGCCCTGAGTTTGATTATTTCTAGGCGTCTACTCCTCTTGGGTGTTTCTGCTTCTTTTTTTTCTAGACCTTCCAGATGTGTTGTTAAGTTGTTTATGTGGGATGATTCCATTTTCTTTTTAAGGGCACTTAGTGCTATGAATTTTCCTCTTAGCACTGCTTTCAATGTGTCCCACAAATTTGCGTATGTTGTTCCCTCATTTTCATTGAATTTCAGGAAGTCTCTTATTTCTTCCCTTATTTCTTCTGTGACCCATGTGTCGTTAAGTAGAAAGTTGTTTAGTTTCCACGTGTTAGTGTGCTTATTGTTATTTCTGTTGTTGTTGAAGTCCAGCCTTAGACCATGGTGATCTGATAAGATACAAGGTATTATTTCAATCCTCTTGTATCTGTTGAGGTTTGCTTCGTGACCAACTATGTGATCAATTTTAGAGAACGTTCCATGGGGTGCTGAGAAAAAGGTATACTCCTTTGCGTTTGGTTGGAAAGTTCTGTTGATATGTTTTGGATCATTTTGATTCATGACATTGGTTAATGAGGTTATTTGTCGGCTTAATTTTTGAATCAAAGCCCTATTCTTGAGTGAAAGTGGCATATTGAAGTCTCCCACTATTAATGTGTGGGTATTGATGAGTGGGGCAAGCTTTGTTAATAACTCTTTTACAAATGTGGGAGCCCTTGTATTAGGAGCACAGATGTTCACAATCATGATGTCTTCTTGGTTGACTTTACCTTTGACGAGTACAAAGTGTCCATCCTCATCTCTTTTGATTACTTTTGGTTGAAACTCTATTTCGTTAGATATTAGAATGGCTACCCCAGCTTGTTTATTGTGACCATTTGCTTGGAGTATTTTCCCCCAACCTTTTACTCTGAGGCAATATCTGTCCTTGTCATTAAGATGTGTTTCTTGAATGCAGAAGAATGTTGGGTCATGTTTATGCATCCAGTCCGTTAGTCTGTGTCTTTTTATTTGAGAATTAAAACCACTGTCGTTTAGAGATATTAATGACCAGTGATGGGTAAGTCCCTTCACTTTTGGTATTTGTAACAATTAAGATTTTGTGATGTTGTGATTTTTCAATGCTGTAATTACCTATTTCCTATGTAGTTTTGGTTGTAGTTTGACCAGTTGGGGTGGAGATTTCCTTCTATTAACTTCTGTAAAGCCAGATTTGTGGCTAGGTACTGTTTGAATTTGTTTTTGTCATGGAATATCTTGTCTTCTCCATCAATGGTTATTGATAATTTTGCTGTATATAGTAGTCTTGCCTGGTATCTGTGTTCTCTTAGGGTTTGCAGAACCCCTGTCCAGGCCCTTCTGGCTTTTATGGTATCTGCTGAGAAGTCAGGAGTAATTCTGATAGGTTTGCCTTCATAAGTTACTCGGCCTTTTTCTCTTGCCGCTTTTAATATTTTTCCTTGTTCTGTATATTTTGTGTTGTTATTATTATGTGGCGGGAAGATTTTCTTTTCAAGTCTATTCTATTTGGTGTTCTGTAGGCCTCTTGTATGCTCGTATGCATCTCCATCTTCAAATTGGGGACATTTTCTTCTATTATTCGATTAAAGATATTTTCTGGATGTGGAGTCGGTTGCCTTCTCTTTCCTCTATCTCTATTATTCTCAAGTTTCATATTTTCATGTTGTCTTTTATTTCATGAATGCTCTGTGTCAGGAACTTTTCAGATTTAGCATTTTGCTGGATGGTTGTTTCCAGTTCTGCAATTGTATCTTCAAGTCCCGATATTGGTTCTTCCATTTCTTGCAATCTGTTAGTTAAGGCCACATCTGAGTTGCTTCCTCTCTTCTCTGATGCTTCTTGATTGCGTTTTTCTTCTGTGTGTTTCTGTATCATAGCTTCCATTTTAATCTTCATTTCTTGGACTGTTTTAATGATTTCCTTCATCTGGATATTTATATTTTTCTGAAATTCTTCAAGTGCCTCTTTATATGACTCTTTTAACTCTTCAGCCCTCTTGTTTGCCTCCTCCTGCATTTGTTTACAGATTTTATTTGTTTCTTCCAGTATCATCTTCTTTACTAAGGACTTGAGGTCATTTTCTTGACTATCCATTGCTGTTACGTTCTCCAGGTTGTTTTCATTGGGAATGCTGGGATCCTGAGATGCCAAACTGTTTTGGTTTTTGTAAGCGTTCTTTTGCTGTCCTCTTGTCCTATTGATGGCTCTCATGTTGGAAGATATTTTGTAGTGAATGTCATTGGTTGAGAGTGGTTTATTGATGACTGATTATAGGCCAGGTGCTCTTGCCTGTGGGTATCAGGGAGTATTTCCGTGGAACAGGTAGGTGATTCGGTTTCCCTCCTGGTAATTTTCCTCTGCACTGTGGGCTCCAGGCTGAGTCAGCCAAAGTAGATTTCTGTTTGGACTTTACTGCTGTAATTCAGATCAGCAGGTTTGGGACCTAGACTAAGATCTGCACAAAAACGTTCTGGTTGTGTAGGTTGATCCCAGCTTCCTGTCCTTCCTGTGGCTTTGTAGTCAAGACTCCAGGTAAATCAGATCTTCTGGAGGTGTAGCTGTCTTTTAGGTCTTTCTCTATACCCTGTAGATGTGTTCAACCTCTTCCAGAACTATATGCCTGGAGGGACGAAGGTCGCTCTTGGTCAGCAATTAGATACTGCAAACAAGACCCACATCTCCCGAAAGGTCTGTGGGTGCACTCCAAGCTGATTTCTCACTGCTGCTGTTTACATGCTCAGTTGGCTGTGATCGGTGTTAGGTGGGGCCCCAGATGGCCAGCAAGCTGCTGTCCCACTTTAGCTGTCTCTGTTGGGTCCTGCAGCCTGTGTTTCCACTCGGCCTAGGTGGGTGACCTCTGCAGTTTGTGGTGGTGTGTAAGGAGGAATCCTAGGGCAGATTCACCCTCTTCACTGACACTCCTCTGGCTGGGGATTCTGGAAAATCCCCTCCCCAAACAGCGAGACTGTGCTTTATATGCAGGCTGCAGTTTTCATGTTCCAGAGTTTGTGGAGTGCGTTTAACACCTCCGGGAGGTTGCTTGTCCCAGGGGGGTAGGCCCCCTGTTTGGTCTGTGGCCTTAGGGCCCCACTCACCTCAGTTCTCAATGTCCAGCAATCTGTTGCTCCATTTATGTTCCTGGTCTCCTCGGAGTAGCTCAGATATGTGGCTTATTGGTCGGCGCCATCTTGAAATCCCTCGTTGTTTCTTTTTTTATTGAAAAATAAAATCATTCATATTACATCTCCATTGTTATCCCATCCCATGCATCCTTCCACTCCTCCCTTCCTACTGCTTTCACCCGTTCCCCTTCCCTATGACTGTGACTGATGGGGACCTCCTCCCCTTGAATATGATGCTAGGCTATCAAATTTTATTTGGTAGTCTGCTATCCTTCCTCTGAGTGCCATCAGGCCTCCACATTTGGGGACATGGCCAAATAAGGGGCACCAGAGTTCATGTCAAAGTCAGTACCCAGTCTCCACTTAACTGTGGAGAATGTCCTGTCCCTTGGCTTGGTCTGGGTAGGGGTTTGATGATGACTACACATGTTGTCTTTGGTTGGTCCCATATATCGAGCAGAACCCCTGGGCCCAGATCTGCCCATCATAGTGTTCTTCTTGTTCCAATGAATACTTAATAAAGACGTTAATATATATTACAAAATATATGATAGTTTCATGAGATATCTTCTAACATCCATTATGATCAAAACATTTGTTTCCTTGGAAAAAATTGCTGCAGTTCTGTGTTGAACCATTTTGCTATGACCCCCAATTTGATGCCAGTTTATGTAATATATATCTATATTACATTAGTGTGCACCTGAAATATCAGATAATGATATGCTTTCATTTGTTTCAGTTTTGTCTTCTAACCATACCAAGAAGCAATTCCCAAAGGAGTGTACCCATGATTCTTTCCTGAAAGAAATGCCAGGAATATTTGCTTGTAATGGCCTTTCAGAGCTGGATAGAAATAAGTTCTGGGAATATTCACATGACAGTGAAGTTCATAAAGCATGTCATTATGGAAATGATCTGTGTGAAAAATACATGTGTTTCTTTTCTGAAACAAAAGATCAAGAAGCTCTGGCTACTATTGAGAAAACTCAGTCTGTGCCACTCATAATTTCACAATTGGAGGATCTGCAGGGAAAAGGTTCACAACAAGTTTTGAAATACAATTCTATTTTGCACAGAAATAGGAAAATATTATGTAAGGAACCTAAAGGTCAACACAAAATACATATGGGATGCAAATTTTATAAATGTAATCTGTGTGGAAAATCATTTACCAAATCCTCAAAACTTCAAGATCATCAAAGAATTCACAGTGGAGATAACACTTATAAATGTACTAAGAGGAAGAAATCATTTACACAGTCCTCAAAACATCAAGCTCAACACTGCATTAACACAGGACAAAAATGTCAAAAATGTAATGAATGTGGGGAATCATTTACCTCATCCTCTGCTCTCCAGGATCATCAAAGTATTCATTCTCAAGAATATCCTTACAAATGTAGTGAGTGTGGGAAATCCTTTACCAACTCCTCAAGTCTTCATGTTCACTACAGAATCCACACCAGTGATAAACTTTACAAATGTAATGAGTGTGGGAAATCCTTTACTCATTCTTCAACTCTCCAAAGACATCAAAGAATTCATACTGGAGATAAACCATACAAATATAATGAGTGTGGGAAATCCTTTACTCAGACTACAACTATCCAAGGTCATCAAATAATCCATACTGAAACTAAACCTTATGAATGTAATGAGTGTGGGAAATCCTTTACTTGCTCTTCAACTCTCCAAAGTCATCAAAGGATCCATACTGGACATAAACCTTACAAATGTAATGAGTGTGGGAAATCCTTTTCTTGCTCTTCAACTCTACAAGGTCATCAAAGAATCCATACTGGACATAAACCTTACAAATGTCATGAGTGTGGGAAATCCTTTACTCTTTCTTCAACTCTCCAATGTCATCAACGAACCCATACTGGAGATAAACCTTACAAATGTAATGAGTGTGGGAAATCCTTTACTCAGTCTTCAACTCTCCAAGGTCATCAAAGAATTCATACTGGAGATAAACCATACAAATGTAATGAGTGTGGGAAATCCTTTACTTGCTCTTCAACTCTCCAACGTCATCAAAGAATTCATACTGGAGACAAACCATACAAATGTAATGAGTGTGGGAAATCCTTTACTTGCTCTTCAACTCTCCAAGGTCATCAAAGAATCCATACTGGATCTAAACCTTATGAATGTAATGAGTGTGGGAAATCCTTTACTTTCTCTTCAACTCTCCAACGTCATCAAAGAATCCATACTGGAGATAAACCTTACAAATGTAATGAGTGTGGGAAATCCTTTACTCAGTTATCAACTCTCCAACGTCATCAAAGAATCCATACTGGAGCTAAACCTTATGAATGTAATGAGTGTGGGAAATCTTTTCCCCAGTACACAAATCTCCAAATTCATGAAATAATTCATATGTGAGACAAACTATATAAATGTAATAACTGTGAGAAATAATTTACAATGTCCTCAAATCTTAAAGTTCATCAAAGAATCCATACTCGAGAAAAACCTTACAGCTGTAATGAGTGTGGGAAATCCTTTATGCAATATTCATCTCTCCAAAGTCATCAAAGAACCCATAGCTGAGACAAGTCATATAAATATAATAAGGGTGGTAAATCATTTACATAGTACTCATCATTTAAAACTCACCACTGAATTCAAACTGGGGACAAACCTTACAAATGTAGTGAGTCTGGGAAATTCTTTACTTCATCCTCACCTTTCCAAGTTCATCAAAGAATCCATACTTGAGAAAAACTTTACAGATATAAAGAGTGTTGGAAATCCTTTATCAACTCCTCAAGTCATCAAATTCACTACAGAAACCTCACTGGAAATAAAAATTACAAATGTAAAGACTGCGGCAAGTGTTTTACCCTGACTTCAGATCTCCAAGTTCTTCAAAGAATCCATACTAGAAAGCAACCTTATAACTTTAATATAGGAAGCACTTTTGGGAGTCCTAAACTCTTCAAGCCCACCACAGAATACATACCCAAGTCATACCTTATTAGTGTAAAGAATGCAATGTCCTTTACCCAGAAATCATATCTTCAAAGACAACAGATCATGCAAACTGGAGGCACACTACTTTAGGACAAGCTAAAACATTAGAGCACATCGAGATTTCCTATAAGAGTCTAACTTGATAGGGAATTACTATCCCAGAGTTCATTTGAGAAAAATGGTTTTTAAGTGAGAAAAATGCTTGTAAGTATTAAAACAACATTGAAATCATAGCTATTCTCAAAGAACCCATACCAGGAATCCTAATACTTGGTAGGAGTTGGAAAAGTTTTACCACAACA
This sequence comes from Acomys percivali, assembly GCA_907169655.1. Classification (NCBI taxonomy): domain Eukaryota; kingdom Metazoa; phylum Chordata; class Mammalia; order Rodentia; family Muridae; genus Acomys; species Acomys percivali. Next base: position 11,122 of record CAJRSG010013877.1, read on the forward strand.
TACTCCCTATATTTTTATTACATACTTATTTGGAAAATAAAATTAGAAAGACTGCTTCATGCTATTTTAATCTGATGCCATTGATTAGTTGTGCTAAAGAATTCATGTAAAAACTAAATAAAGAAATAATGTTTTAAAATGTAAGGACTTAATCCAGGATAATAGTACTAATATCTATGCTAAGACAAGCCTGTTGCATAATGTTCTATATAGTTTATTATGGTAGAATACTGGAAATTTTAAGATATATTCTATATGAAGTTTATTTTGTTGGTAGTCTTTCTGCTTTTCAGGGATTATACATTATAGATACTTTTAAATCTGTAGCTAATCCCTTATTTGTCATGATTATTAATAAATATATTACACCTCTGTTCTATTAATTCTGCATTGCTGTAATTAATATTCACTACATGCTTTGATGTTGTCGTTCATATCATTAATTCCACAGTTCATAATGCCAACAAAAATATCTCACAAAAAACCCCAAATTTGATCCCTGTCGAAAAATTACAACATAATCTTTAGGAAGAGAATATCTGAGGAGCATAGGAAACACAGAGTACAGTAAGACCTGAGGGTACGTGTTTTGTGGGAAAAGGCATTGTCATTTGGATCCATTGTGGGAAGATGGGATTAAGGCTTTAATAGGACAAATCTTTCTCTGGTCAATATGTTTATGGTAATAGAGTATGTGAAATATTTTCCATCATCACATTATCCTTTATAGGAATTTGGTCTAAAATATTGCTCCCATAAAGAATCTGTAGCTACCAAGATGAGGCAAATATGCCTCCTCCCTTGTTATACATAATATACCTGCCCCTTAACAATGCTAAGTGTGATTCTATGTAATTGGGAGACAATGGATGTTTACTCTGGGGATTCTATTGATAAAATGTAAACCAAAAATTACCTCTAAAATGTTATCTTAATGTGTATACAAAAACCTACTGAAATATTATGGTATAGGTCATTTAAATATGTGCAGTATTTTATGAATGGATTCATTAATGGGTGATTCATCAATATTATAAATTAACAAGCTGTATTTACTTTAAATGATCCAATTAACTAAATTTTGTAAGTTTCATATTTAACTTCAAACATATCAAGGTATAAATGTGATTAAAACAGATGAGTTAATATTCCTATGTGTGTACAAATAGTTCATATTCTGTAAGATAATTCAAACACAAATGACCCAATTTGATATGAGATATTTGTTCAACCCAAGTACAGATAAAAACTGCTCCTAAAACATAGTCATAGATGATGAAATGTTGATTTGTAAGCCATAATCAATGCCTCAGAAGGTAGCCTGACTCTGAAACTACCTCCCATGATATGGTAGATGAGGAAACAAGCTGAGGCTATAGGTAAACTGTTTAATGTTTCATGGAGGATTTCTTTGCCCCTGAGAATTTTAACATTAGTTTGAGAAACTCAAGTTCTCAGATGGAGCTTCAACAGGATGGATTTTCCACTAGGTACCAATTTTCAACAAAGTTTTAAGCCCTTGATTAGAGTAGGCATTTGTTGGTGAAGCAGGTGTCTTATTGGACTCTGGAAGCTCTTCTACTTCACACATCTGTCTCCTACATTATGTGAGATCATGAGCATCTGTATCAGAAAGGAAGACTGATGGAATTGTGGGTCAATCTTGAGCTTGAATTAACGATGTCAGCAGAAGTTCTTTGAACAATTTTCATGTAAGGATTTTACAACTTCATAGTGACAAGACCGAGGAACTGCCTCTTTTTTAATCTGTGGATTTGGCCTCTCTTCTTTCTAAATATGTATTTTTATTCATCTTTATACATGTACAGTCCCTGAACATTGATATGCTTCCAATTCCACAAGAGCTGTATCCCAGGACCATGGAAATGAGAATCCTATGCAAACTTCAACCATCAGTCCATTGCACACTCTGTAGGTTTTAGAACATCCTCTGGTTAAAATTGACAAAGGTAGTGAATTACAACTCCGTAGACTTATGCTAGGCAGCTAACTTGGGCGGTTGGCACAACACCGGGCCAGAGGTATACCTTGTTTAAGACCAACTAAATTTTCCGTGGAAAACACTACCCTGACACAAAATTATCTTGCTGATGCACACAGTGTGCTTCTATGATTTTATTATCAGGGCTTGAATTAGGCAAGTCTGATTATACTAGCACAAGATCTGGATTCCTTCTTGCTTTGAATGCTATAGGGATTTTAGGACTAGTGACTATGATATGGATGTGCAAGTCTTTATGGAGTAGTTAAATTTTGAGCAAGTGTACACTCAAAACAATATTACAGTACCAGTTGTTCTCATGCTAAATACGAGTGTGAAAAAGTAGGGGACCAGAAGTCTGCATATGAAAAGTAGGAGAATGAGGGAAACTGCCTATGGTCCCATTCATTTCCTCCTATGTAACATACCTTATTTTCATGAAGCCCAATTCAATAGTGCAATATGCTTCTAATGATATATGAATGAAGCATTACTTTTCACTATGTATTTTCAGTGAGATTTGTGGTCGTGCTGGTCCCACTAGACCTGTGTTTCATAGCATTAAAATGTGAATCTTATACAACACTCAATCCCAAGTAATTCCATAGAGTCAAGTTGAGAGAAGTTTCTCTGGTCATAACGGCTTAAGATAGTAATTTCTCATATGGATATTCTGGAAGGCAGCTGACAGGGGTTTTTAATAAGAATAGAGCCCAGTGAGGAGATAATTTTTTAAAAGTACCTTTGACTTACTCTTTCAACTCTGGCTATTTTATGATGAAGAAATGGCCATTTTTCCACAGTAAAGATGCTCAGTACTACATATTTTTTGTTTTATTTTCATCACTAATTCTCTTTTTTACTCTTCTTGGGAGTTGTAGATGGATGATAAGCTTTGAACTAACAACATATATCCTGTGTCTGCTCACTAGAAAATTTCTGCAAATTATTGGCACTTACTGCCAAGACAGAAATCACATTGTGTGAAATAACTCCTAAAATGGCAATACTTAATAAATTAGACCACAGAGTTTATAGGGTTGAAAAACAGAAGAGTATAGTCCTTTCACACTTCTGGCTGTAGTTATTAAAACTCATAACTGAACTCACCTATGACAGTGAACTTTTATTTGACAAGTATTCCATGTAAGTCGTATAAATGAGCTAAATTACACTAATGAGTAAAAGGAATTGAACATATCATTGAAAATGTATAATTTCCTAATTAAAAATAACATTGAAGCACTACAGGCATGTAAAAACAGAAATTTATGAAATCTAATGAGTAAGGTGAGTTCATATTCTCAGACACTCATATTTTCTTATAAGTTAAACAGGAATATAAGTGACCACCATCCATACTATTAATGTCAATATGGCCAGCATATGGATGGTTCATCTCAGGGCTTCCAAGAAGCATAAATGCAACAGGCTGCAGCAGGTAAGAGAGCTGCTGTCTTTTTCTCGATTCTTTCTGCCTCTACAGACTCAGAGCAGTGCACTACCTGGAGAGAGTTTGTAATAATGACACATTTAAGCAGTTCCTCTCTTTGCATGATTGTGAATCATCAGTGTTGATCATTCCTTATCCTTTTAGTCTGATATTTTTGAAGACATACATCAAGAAATCAGTGTTGGAATATCATGTGACATTACTATATCATACATGCAACTCATACTGTGTGAATATTGATATGATAAAATTGGTGAAGTTATATACAGATACATCAAAATAGATTAGGGTCAACAATGCTGACTTATCTTTATGTCTTTTATAATGGAGTAGAGAAAAAACTTTGATAGCTACATCCTCCGTGCCTCTGTTCCTACTATAAGCATATATTACCACATGACTATTTAATATCACTAAAATCATAGTAATAAATTCAATGATATATTACTAAACTGGACTAGGTGAAAAATAAATATTCATTATTTTATCATATAACAGCTGGACAGCTGTCCTAGATTTTATTCTAATTTAGAATTATTCTCTAGACATACATTCAGATTTTTTAAAGTGAGAAATAATCAGATATGCTAACAATTTCTTGGTATTGTCTTCAAATAGATGACTAAATCTTGATGATTTTCCCTCATGTTCAGATCTAGCTTCATGACTCTCAATTACAAAATGGGTTCCATGGGCAAACCTGCTTGCTATCACACTGCTTCAACACTCTAAAGATAATTTTAATCCATTCAGTGAAGACCAATGATAAACTAGAATAACTTCTCACTATTACATGAGTTCAAAAAGTCCAGAGTTGGAAAATATAAAGAAAATTGGGACCGATGAATTGTACTATTGGAAGTTTTTTCTATTATAATCTTCTTTCTCGGAAATACAATGTTTGAACACCAAGTTAAAGTATGGGTTAATATTATTATTTTAGTAGATTATTGTTTTATAGATGTGACCATTTGTAGCCTATCATAGATTTGAAATCACTATTGTGAGATAGTTTGCTAAGTTTTAATTATGCAAGAAACATTTCTAAAGAAAGAATACAAAGACCAGGACGTCTACCTACAATAGTGTTGACGATATTTTATTTCAACCACAGCACATGGTAGAGCCATTCAAAGGTTGTTTTTAGAACCAAAAGATTCATGATGTCATAGACCAATAAGAAAGTAGTGAAGTTCACTTCAAACAAGCAGTACCAACAGGTAATTAGAGTTCAATTGTATGATTACACTCTCGCAAATTTGAATCCAAATATTCTCTTGCCAACAAAAGCAGAGAATGGAGATTCTATTGCCTGCCTTTAGATCCCTATCACCTAACACGGCTGCCTTATCTACCCTTAGGAGAAGATGAGCCTATTATATTTCAACTTGCTTTGTCATGGTTGGTGATGTCCATGTGAGGCCTCCCCTTTTCTGAGAAGAAGGGCAGGATGGTTAATAAGGTACAGGAGAAGAGATGAGAGGGAGGGACATGGAGAAGGGGGGACACATGATATCCAGATGTAATGTAGACAGATAATAATTAACCAAAGATGCAACACAAAGATACAATGGAGATGATGAAGAATCCTCCAAATGTATAAATATATTACATGCCCAAATCATTTAACATTTTTTATATTTTCTAAGATAATGGATTGCCTAAAATTCAGATTCTATACTTCTTTTATGTTAGCATTTCTGAAACATTTGCATGAGATGTTTTAAATCATCACTATAGATGGTCACCCTAAATAATTCAGCGCAGTTTGTAAATTGTAGAGATCCATTAATTACATGCTCATACGTTGGTTTTAAGTGTGAGAATCTCTTTCAACATTGTCACATATAATGGTTTAGACCATACTTGATGTTTGGGGTATGAAAATATGCATTTCATAATGACTTGTACTTTGTCTTCTTATTGTTCTCCAGTCACTATAAAATGGGCAGGATTCCTCATTTAGCAGTACCTGTATCATTAGTGCAAGGTATTGGAGCCAACTTTTTTTGTAGCCAGACCTTAATTCTCTAAAAGGGTAAACAAAACATAACTCATATTTTTATTGTACATTGATTTTCTCTGGCTTTTACAGGAATGTACTAGTACACAAATATCGTCTGGTGTTTATCCAAGTGCTACTGCATGTTTAAACTGTGTTCAAAATGATACACTGACTCTAGAATATTATACTATAAAAATATATATAGAATAGTATAATTATATTTGCTTACACACACATTTACACATATTAAGGGAGAATTTATACAGTTGCCATTTTTCATTAACCAGTGCGTTCCTGTTTCTTTGGAAACTACCGGAAGGCCTGGCTCTGCTTCTGTTCCACCTAGTGTGATAGCCTTATCTTACTCAGCCTCTGGGGAACAATTAGCAGGTGAGCACTTTCCATTCCTTTCCCACCACCTTCCTCATTGTTTTACTGAGAGTGTGCATTAGGGAGTCATTCTCCAGAGAAAAGCCAGAGCTGGCAACTCATTTCACCCTATGGTGCAGCCAAAGCATAGGCCAGGGCTGGGCAATCACTACATCCAAGGTGCAGCATGGGGATAGGAGAGGCACAGTTGGTCCTGTACTAGCCTCAGCATTCCACAGCCCTTCTAGGTTGAGGGTGCTTAATTGTAGTAAAGTAAAGGTCATCTGTGGAACATCTTAGCTTCAGTAAATCCACATTTGATAGTAACAGGATTCAGTAGGTGTATGAGTGCCCAGCTCAGCCCTAAAACTGCAGCAATAATTTTCCTGGCTCCTGTTAGGGATGCTGAGATTCAATTAAACTTTTAATCACAGCCCTAAGTTTCAGTTCTTTCAGATACTGTCTCCTTCCCAGCAAGGGAGTTTATGAGCGAATGATTTTCACAGAGCTGGAGAACACAGCAGGGGAATCCCTTTTGATTCTACAATATTCAAATCACACAGGAGGTCTTCATGGAGTGTCTGAACTCATAGAATAAAGTAAATGGTCAGGCTATGTTGGTTTAGCACATGTCTTAGCCATTTCAGACTACATATTATAACACCACAGAGCAAATATTAGGTAGTGTTGTCTCCTGTCTCTGTGCATTGAGAAGGTAGATGATAGAGACAGAGAGAGAGAGAGAGAGAGAGAGAGAGAGAGAGAGAGAGAGAGAGAGAGAAAGAGAGAAAGAGAGAGAGAGAGGAGAGAGTGTAATGGGGAAAACAGAGAACTGGATGGAGACAGCAACAGGAAAAGAGACAGACACAAAAACACACGCACATTCCTCATGACCTAGCTGTTATACTTCTTGTAATATTCCCAGAAAATGGTCCACCACACAACGAGTACATATGCTCAACCATGTTCTTAGCAGCCTTATTCATAATAGCCAGATCATGGAAACAGCCTACATGTCCCTCAGTTGAAGAACGGATAAAGAAACTGTGGTATATTTACACTATGGAATACTACACAGCCATTAAAACAAAGAAATCCTGAAATTTGTGGACAAATAGATGGGACTAGAAATGGTCATATTGAGTGAGTTAACTCAGAAGCAGAAAGACTCATATGGTATATACTAACTTAATTTGGGCACTACCCCCAAAATCATGTCCCTTTAAAGTCTTCACTTACCAGGATTTGGGATAGATTTGAAGACTTCCTTCTGAGACTTTAGGTAAGAGAACTATAGGGGATGGGGAAATAGAAGGGCCTATACGGTCCTAAAAACTTACAAGAAGAACATCGCAATGAGTGGATTTGGTCACAGGGAGGGGTCTGCTCAAACTATTGCACTAGCCAAGTACAAAACAAGTAGTAAACATCAAACCCCTACTCTGATATAACCAATGGACAAGACATGTTCCACAATTATGTGGAAAGTGGGGACTGACTCTGACATGAATTCTGGTGCTCCATATTTGACCACATCCCCTTGGCGGGAAGGCCTGATAGCACTCAAACAAAGAATAATCAGGCTACCAAGAAGAGACCTGATAGCCTATGGCCATATAGTGGTGGAAGAGGTTGCCCTCACTCTTAGACCTAAAGGAGGGGAATAGGGTGAAAACGGCAGGAAAAGAAAACAGGAGGATAAAAGTGATGGGATAACAATTGAAATGTATTCTGAATAAATAAAAATAAATAATATTTAAAAATCACACACATTATATATATATATGGAGAGGGAGAGAGAGAGAGAGAGAGAGAGAGAGAGAGAGAGAGAGAGAGAGAGAGA
>CAJRSG010013883.1:0-11974 GCA_907169655.1 Acomys percivali
TGTGTGTGTGTGAGCATGGGCATGCATGTGTGTGCATGAGTATGAGAGTGTGTGCATATGAGTGTGAGAGTGTGTGTATGTATATGGGTATGAGTGGGTATGTGTATGTGTGAGTTCAAGTGTGTGATATATGTTGCAAGTGTGTCTGTGTGTGTATGCATGTGTGTATGCATGTATATTAGTGTGAGAGTGTGTGCATATGTATGGGTGTGTGTGTGAGTATGTGCATACGTGTGTGTGCACGTGTATGCATGCATGTGTATGAGTATGAGAGTGTGTGCATATGAGTGTGAGAGTGTGTACATGTGTATGGGTGTGAATGGGTATGTGCCTGTATGGGTGTGAATTTGAGTGTGTGCATATATGTGTACGTGTGTGTGTGTACTTGTGCTAAGTAGGCAAATGGAAATCAGAGGACAACTTACAAGAGTCAGGTGCCGGGCGTGGTGGCGCACGCCTTTAATCCCAGCACTCGGGAGGCAGAGGCAGATGGATCGCGGTGAAAACTTACAAGAGTCAGTCCTACTTCTAGCACATGGGGCACAGGGCTCACACTCAGATCCTCAGTGCTGCTCCCTGTGGACCACATTACAGGTTCCTAGCTAATCTGCCCAGTGGAGGCCAGGGAAGAAGGCTGAGAACAGGTCATTCTTCCTGTCTCATTCTTCACAGTCATCTCAGGTTGACCGCACCTACCACTCCCACTGAAGGTCAGAGCTTCTCCCAAGGTCACCTCAGTCAGTCTCCTTCCAGATTCAGGTCACTCTCTCCCTTTGTCCCTCAGGCCCAGGGGTCGCAAGAACCCCACAAGAGGGAGTTTGCCAGCTCTAGGCACTCATTAACAGCTTAGGAGTCCCCATTCCCTGTCTGAGTCTTCATAAATGGTCCTTGTATAGTGTGTGTAGTACAGTATAGTACAGTATACTATATACTATATCCCATGGGATATATCATCTGAGTGGCCTTCTTGCCCACACTAAATGCAGTCATTTTCTTTCAAAGACTGCTGCAGGAGGGGCTGAGATGAGCTCAATGGCATCTTCCCCTCCATCTATATTCTGCCTGGTTTACTTTTCTTGACTTTGCTTTGCTGTGTAATGGAGGGTGTACCTGGTAATGGGGGAGGGGACTTGGCGTGTTGATCCTCAAGTAAAAAATGAGTGCTTACAGGCCTGAGCTTCTCCTCCTGTGAAAATACAAAAGCACAGGAGACAGGTGGTGGCTTTTCCACCCAGGACGAGCAAGGAGCCATCGTTAGGGCCTGGGATTGACACAGCTCTTGGCAAATCCTGGGGACACAAACCAGTAAAGATGTTGGGCCATCATCCAGTTGAGAAGTCCCTGATGCCCCCTATATGGCATATCTGACACCAAGATTTTAACTCCTATGTTCAAATTGAACTTGGGAACAGAGGCCTAATTTCTACTGTTCATGGACCACCTGGCCTGTCCTTTGAAATTCCACACAGAGCTCAGATGCTGCAGAGGGAGTTAGCACCCTTTGCCACCTGGAAGTCCCCTCTGGGAGTCTTGTGGAATACTCATTGCAGTTCTCCATTGATTGGCTGGTTTTCCAAGTGGAAAGTGAAGATGCCTTGGGAGATTTCCAGGACAGCCACCACTTTCCCACCCTGAGCCCACTCCTTAGCTCCACTTACTCTAGGAAGGCGCTCCAGGAGAAGGAGAGACCTGGAGTCCCGGAGTCCCCAACTGGAAGTTCAGACAATGGGTTGCAGCACAATGGGTCTGGATCCCAGGAAGGTTGGGTTTGGGCATGTCAAGAAACAGAGCTAGAGGAAGCTTGGGCGGTAATTTGGAAGATTTAGGGGTTCCCCAGCTGTCATCGGGTTTTACTGTCACTGGTGACATGCCTATGTTCTCTCCAGAGTAGTAAAGATAGGAAGACAGAAGGCCAGGTGTGCCTGTGTACCAGCCTCCACAGCTGGAGGAGGGGACAGTGTGCTTTAGGAGACTGTGGACACATGCTGGAGCCTGGGCTAGCACAGGGCAGAAGCAGAGGGCCAATAAACTCCCTGCAGTAGGACTTGCCTTAACAACGCTCATGGAAACGAAAACGCTCTTTCGGAAAACAAGAAAATGAATGCTGTTTCTGTCCATCCCCACAAGGCAGAGAGGTGTCTCATTGTCCCAAGAACAGCTTGGTTGGTGACAAGTGTCAGAGGAAAGGAACACAAAGGACAAGAAGAGACGGGACCAAACCGCCCTCCAGCCTTGCCACATTGGTCAGCTACTGGATACACACATGGTTTTGGCCACTCCCCAGAGCTGGACTTTCCTTCGGGATTGGCCCAGCTGCAGCTTCTTGGTGACACACCTGCCTGCTTCGGGGTCTTCCGGAGCAGTTGTGCAGTTGATTCCACAATCCTGGACTGAGACTCTGCCTTTTGAAGAGTCCACGGGACACACTTAGATAAGGAGCAAGGCATCAAGGATACCAGGTCTGGCCGGTGACACGCCTGTGCCCCTCCAAATTAACACGAAACCACAGTACATATGAGTGATATAACTTACCAGCGTGGCCCATGAATGCCTTGGTCTTGCGCCATGTGGCTGCTTAGAGAGCACCATGCCCATCTCCTGCCTCAGCCCTCCCCCAAGAGACTGAGCACAGTGCTTACCCCTCTCTGGTGAATGCTGGGCCCCTCACTACTACAAGCGGATAGGAGACCTCACGTCACTTTCCCAAGCTACCATGACCCTGGACCTGTAGGCCCAGGAATGTGACTCATCACTCATTAGCTCACCTAATCAGTCACTCCTCACCCTGGGAGACTGTGATTAACAAGGACACCGCAGCCCATCACGGAAGTGCAGGCCATCCTCAGGAGTAACTATAAAAAGCAGTGAGGGTGCTGGTGCTGCCCTATGGAGGCCTGCTGTGTAAAGCCACTGCCCTGAGTGGCTTTCGAGGACCATTTCTTAGTTCTCACAGCAGTCAGAGTGGCAGGTGCTGTGATAAAACCCGCTTCAGAGATGAAGCAAGCAGAGCTCAGAGGGCTATTACAGGAACATGAGGGAGTCGGGGGAGGCACTGGGCTGAGTGGCCGGGCAGGCTGCCTCCACACCATGGGTTCTGCTCCAGTCACTTTCTTCCCCCATAAGCAAGCTCCTAGGACCAGAGAGGCAAACGCTGGGTGAGCTTGGAGGGAAGTCGTATCTTAGTTAATCTTGCTGTGTAACAAACTATCTGACAAAACAATGCAAGGAAGAGTTTAGTCCGGGTCACAGTTTGAAGGTGCAATTCACCACAGCTGTAGCTTGAGGTGGCTGGTGTGTTTTATCCACAGCCGGGGAGCAGAGATCATGAGTGCCTGGATCCCAGAGCATGAGATGTGCTGCCCATCTCACGGTGAGTCTTCCCCTCTCATGGAGACACGCTCACATGCAGAAGAGCATTTGCACGTTAACTCTTAGCTCCACCTAGTTGACAGTAAAGATTAACCATAGCAGAAGGGCTCATTGGATGGCGTGGGTGGTAGTGGCCACAGAAGCACCAACCACCTTACCTAAGATGACCTGACCAGATAGCCCTGCAGCACAGGTTGGTCTAATCTCTCACAGTTGGGGAAGGTCAAGGGCAGGGAAAGGTAAAGCTTGACTTGGCTTTGTCTTGTTAAGAAAAGGCAGTGTCTCCTTTCCCTTGGGACCCCTGGTCTACGCACTCATGTGCACACAGACGCATGCTTTTCTGATTGCCATGGCAGTCTGGGCGTGTTGACACTGTGAATCCAATGAGCCAGTCTGACATTCTCCGCTTTGGGCCTACCATGTTCGTCTGGAGACAATTCTATTTGCCTAAACCCAGGCTCCAAAGGAGCCCCTCTGTGCAGCTCAGAATCCCTGTCCACTTATAAAGCCCAGAATGGCTCTGTGTGGCCACTTCCCTTGACCCCTGAAGCACACCGGAATGTTTGAGATGGTCTCAGCACACGTAGATGGTGGTTAAAGATGTATTCTCCCAGGAGGTTGGGCAGTCTGCATCCCTCCCTCAGCACAAAGGCCAGGACTACCTGTTTGATGTGCAGGTAAAGCCCTGTGCAGCTTACGCACGCACACCAGGCTTGACCTTGGCTTGCTGTTCCTGCACAAAGCAGCTGCCCAGTGTATGTGGGGCCCTTGCAGGTAGCCAGCATCCTCTTACTGTGTTGGAGCCACCGTAGTCCATCCATTCTTAACCACATCAAATGGGGGGAACTTCTACTGGGCTGTGTTTGGTCCAAGGACTGCCTGTGCTGTGCTCCAGAGAGAAGCCCCTTTGGGAGACGCACACACACCAAACAGGCTGAGGTCATGCTGAACTAAGGGCACTATGCTAAGAGAGGACTTGCAGGGACAGGGGTGTACAGAGAGCTTTTGGAGGAGGTGGGACTTCTGGGCCTCGTTAAAAGGCTTGGCTCAAAGTTCAGACGGTAAAGCACTTCAGCGCAAGCTTATTCAGAAGCGAGATCATAACAGACAGAATTAGGCGAGCCGAGGTCATTGTTGGAGTACCAAGGACCCCAGCTCAACAGGACTGGGTGCCTAAAGGGGAGCTCGGTGACGGGCACACACTCAGGGAGAGAGCATCCCAGGAGGCAGAGACAGGGAAGCTCGGTGACAGGCACACATACAGAGAGAGAGCATCCCAGGAGGCAGAGGCAGGCAATGCTTCCACATGTGAAGACATGCCAGATGCTGCCAGAGGCTGGGGTGTGCAAGGGACCCACTCTTCTTCACCACAAATTGACCTTGACTTTGAGTTTCAAAACCCCAAACAGAGCTTACAGATGCCTGCTTAAATACTTAGCCTGTAACACTGTCCCAAGAGCCCCGGCAATCACACAGCCTTAGAGGCACAGCCGGGGACTGACACAGCACCCAGAAGGAAATTTTGCTCCTGGTTGATGAAATTGGTAGACACTGAGTCTCACTCCCACCACAGTCAGCATGTATGAGGGCCTGAGTTTGGCCCCCAGAACCCATGCAACAATCTAGGCATAATGGTATGCACTTATAACCCCAGCACTGGGGAGGCAGAGACAGCCAGATTCTTGGGGAGCACTAGCCAGCCAGCCTAGCTTCATTGGTAAGGCCCAGGTGCCAGTGACAGACACTGTTTCCAAAATAAGAGCAGCAAAAAGAAGGCAAATGTCTCCTGGGCTCCTGAGGAATAACACCCAAGGCTGGCCTCTCTCATACGTGTACTTGTACCTACACACATGCACGCACGAGCACATGCAACTACATATAAAGCCAGGCAGAGAGGTTCTGAGCTGCAGAACCAGGCGTCATCCATGTCTTTGCCGATGAGCCCCCATGGGGAGAAGAAACTGAAGCAGAGACCTTGACTCGATTCCCAGCAGCCTCCCTGGCCCAGGTGTGCTCCTTGCCAGCTGGCCAGACTCCCCACTGCGTACCTGGCTGGGAGTCAGTGGGAAAACAGTGCGTGTTTGTCAGGCCCAACACCCTGCACCGAAGGGCAGTAGATCAGTGCAAAGCTAATACATTAGGGAGGGAGAGACAGGATTCGTTGGTTCACGGTGGTTAGAGAGCTATGGAATCTAGTGAGCTTGGGGTCTTCCCCATCATCCCGGGCAGCCTCAGAATATGCCTAGGAGAGGAAAGTGCAGGTCTGGGTTGAATTCTGTCCCCTGAGTGGAAGCTCTCAGCTGCAGGACTTGGCCTCATTGCTAAGAGGATTCAGGCAGGCAAAAGATTCAGGGTCCAGGGACTGAAGAGATGGCTCAGAGGCTAAGGGCACTGGCTGCTCTTCCTAGAGGTCATGAGTTCAATTCCCAGCAACTCACATGGTGGTTTACAACCATCCACAATGAGATCTGGTGCCCTTTTCTGTGCGGGTATACATGCAGGTGGAACACTGTATACATAATAAATATATATATATATATATATATATATATATATATTTTTTTTTTTTTTTTTTTTTTTTTTTTAAGGACCTAAGGTCCTCAAGACACAAGAGTGGCTTGTACCAGAAGACACAGAGTGGAGAAGGAAAAGCATGTGCCCAAGAGGGCCTCAGACCAGGGTGACATGTCTGCAAGCCAAGGGGAAGCCTAGGGGTGGGTGCCAGACTTTGCTCAGCACCACCAAAAGCTGGAGAAGACGAAGAAGTCTCTCCCCATGCCCTCAGCAGGAGCCTGGCCTTGCCAACACCCACCAGGCTTTTACCTCCAGATTGGGATGGAACACAGCGCTGTCATCTTCAACTCTGCTCTACGGTGCCCTGAGGAGGTGTGGCCAGCAGTCAGGAGAGGCCTTCAGTCCACTCTAGGCACTAGCCTTTCTGTGCCTTCTGCCCTCCTCTTCTGTTTACGTCTGCCCTGCAGAAAAGCCCTTTGCAGCTCTGCACCCCTGGATACCACTGTGGAGGACGGATAGTGATGTCTTCAACTCTACCCATGGCCTGAGAAAGCAGACTTCCACCCCACGAGTCCTGTCTATCACCCACTGGGCTTCCTGTCTGCTTGGAACAAAGAGACCAAGGGCTCCACACTCTACCAGATTCCGGAAATGCTCTCATTCCATGAGATCCAGGCTCCCGATTCCTCACCTCACACTAGCATGCGTTTTAAAACATAGACGTATTATAAACATAACTCATCTTCAATCCTCCAAGCAGAGGCCACGGCTCCTAGGATGGGCCCACCTCCTGCTAAGGCATCCATTTGAGGAAGCCACTCTGATAACGGTGTCCAGGGCCCGGTGGAAGCACCCAAACAGGCAGGGCTCAGCTTCGCTCCCACTGGGTGGGACTTTCCAGGGAGACTCCATGACCTAGATGCTATCATCCCTGAGGAAAACTCCACTCCAAGGCAAGAGAGAAAAGCATGCCTTTGCGGATTAGAAGCTATTTGGGTTCAGAGAGAGGGTTAAGCAGAGACCCTTAGGTTTCCTACGACCCTTTGACTACAGAGGACGCTTGCATCTCTGGACAGCTGGGAGCTGGAAGTGCACTGAGAGAATAGGGACTGTCTCCCGAGAGCACGTCTAGCTGTGTCAGCAGTGGCTGCATCATAGCAGCTGAGCCTTCTGCAAACCTGTTTCTCTATGCACATCATGCATCTGAGGTGAATGGAGATGTGGGATGCAGAGATCTAGGGGACTGGCTGGACCTATGTCCTCTGTCACACTTACCCGACCTTACACCTGTGTGGAGCACTAGGCATTCCCAGGGATGAGGTGGGCAGAGTCCGGTGGAGAAGTGTCCTGTTTTGACCCCTAAAGTGCCAGGCATCCACAGAGCCCCAAACATATTCCCCATTGCTTAGAACACTGGGTCCTCCCCAGAACATGTTAGAGTTTTCTCCACACTTTATTGCAAGATATTTTTAAAATATGGTAGCATATGGAGTATTATGTTGGTAAATATATAATAGCCTATGGTTCCCCTTTCCAAGTCTTTCCCTCTGAGAAGTACCTTTCACTGCGTATCATTAGTGTGGGCTTTTGTGTGTGTGTGTGTGTGTGTGTGTGTGTGTGTGTGTGTGTGTGTGTTTCTTGTTTTGTTTGGGAATGTTTATAAATAGACATTCGCCTATCAGCTTCCCAGCCCTCCCCTACCAGACAAAACTATAGGACATATGATCCTGAAACTCGCCTTGCAAAAATCTGATACTACACCCCCGGCCCTTGTCCTAGATTGTATGCAACACAAACAGGACTCAGTGGGGAAAGAAGAAGAAAAAATCTTAAAGTTGGGTAGGTTGAGAAGGTGGTAAGAAGACAACTCAAGGGTGCAAATACTTTCGAAATGTCTTGTGTGAAATTCTCAAAGAATTAAAAGAATTGCCCGCCCCCCCCCCCCATGTTTGCCATCATCCCTGAGGGACGACGCCATCACCCATTGTTATACACGTCACATGTCGCTCACCACGGAAAACCGCGGCACACCTCTGGGAGACCGGCAGAGAAGACATAGCTCCGGCTTTGTAGAGCTCTCAGACGCCAACCAAAATACCCATGTTTACTGCTGGTCTGCTCAAAATGAGGGTGGTACCTCTGGTGAAGAGGATGCAAATGAAAGGATGAGATGAGGTCATTGCACTGGGACGTCGTCGTGTGTGATGCAAAAGGTCACAGAAAGGGCTGGAGAGGCTCAGAGGTTAAGAGCACTGTCTGCTCTTCCAAAGGACCCGGGTTCAATTCCCAGCAACCACATGGCAGCTCACAACTGTCTGTAACTCCAGTTCCAGGGAGATCTGACACCTTCACACTAACGCACATAAAATAAAATTAAAACAAATTATTTTTGAAAAATAAGAATCACACAAAGGCTGGTGTCTGTAGGAAGAAAGATGGTCAACCAGCCACACACAACACCCCCTGAAACTTGACAATTGGGCCCACAGCTGCACACACTCAGCTACCAATGAGAGCTTTTGGCCCTGGCTAGGGAAGCCTTCTGGAAGATTCCTAGGCTTGTAAAAAGAAGGAGTGGTGATCTGAACACAGCTTTGCTGGCTGCCAAGCCCAGAAAGTCATATCCTGCCCAGTGACACTCTCCACATATCCTCCTAAGTGAAAGCCAGTTTTTAATAAGGCTTATTTAAAAACAAAAAATAAATCAGCTTATTTTCAGTGTAAAATGGCTTGTATCTGTCCCTAATCCCCTGTGGTTAGCCAGCATTCTGCCACTACACCAGCCGTCCAGGTCCCCACAGACCGCCTCGGTGAAGGTTATGTCCCTCTTCCAAACGTCAAAAAGCAGAAACCCACTAACACATTCATTGCGGTGAAAACTTAATCCCAAATATAATTCCTGCTTAGAAGAGGGAAGTGAACTGACTGAAGATTCAACTCAACAAACACTGTTTCTGAATTGAGGTCATCATCCCGGTAATGGCCCATTGCTACTCCTCCGGGGAGCAGGTAACAGGTCAAAGAATGCTGACGGGCTTTCCTTACTGGACCTGTGGGTCCCTCTTGGTAAGTGAAGGCAGTGGGCAGAGCCATGCATTGGGCACTGCATGCCTGCAGATCTCTCAGGACACTCCCGTATCAAGATCACTGGCACTGAGGTGTTAAAGATGCCCCACCCCACCCCCACCCCACCCTCACCCCCACCTCCAAGCCCTGGCACCTTGGGGAAGCCTCTTCTGCAGGGACTCTTTTTCCAAGGGGATAACTGACAGGGAGGCCGTGGGCCTATAAGGAAGACGTCCGACTCCATCAGCAAGGAACTGGGTCCATAGATGTCTGCAGAAAAAACAGCCAAGAGGCTGTCTGTGTGGAGAAAAGCTGATTATAAGGAATAGCCTTGGGCATTGGAAGGTTTGGTTCCCAGGTGGTGGTGCTGTTTGAAGAAATCCAGGTGGTGCAGCCAGAGGAAGTACATCACTGGGGGAGGGCTTTGAGATTAAAAGCACAATACTACTTCCTCTCTGTGCTCCAAGATGGCATTTGAAGATGTGAGCTCTCAGTTCCCAGTTCCAGCCACCATGCCTGCCTCTCCCTACCATACTTCCTGCACTGATTGGCTCTTATCTCTCTGGAACCTTGAGACCAAATAAAATCTTCTTTCTATAAATTTTCTTGATCATGGTATTTTATCACGGCAACAGAAAAGCAAGTGACATGGGAGGCGCTCTCTTATACTCCAGGAAGGGCAGCCGTTTTGTTCTGTGCAATTGACATCCACTCACAGCAAGGAAGACCACCTGTTCTTCTCAGCCTACCAATTTAAATAACTATATGTGAAGAAACAGTGGCAGAGATGCTCAGAGGAATGGTCGGCCATGTGTCTGGGCACCCTACGGCCTAGTCAAGTACCCTGGGCATCTAAGGAAGAAGGGAAGTAAAGATGGCCTCCAGATCAGGAGAGGGAAAATGGCACTTGGGGTGGGGCTTTGGGCAGGGCTTGGGGTGTGGTTTAGGGGCAGGGCTTGGGTGGGGCTTTACCTGGTGAGTTCTTCCTAGGGGTCATGAAGTGGAGGGAAACCAGCTCCGTGGGGCCAGCAGAGCCCAGAGCCATGAGCACACCTAACACTGGACAATGGTCTCGCTTCCAACACTGGGATCCAGTAGACCTGTCCCCAGCTATGAGGCCCACTGAGGAGGCAAGGCCATGTGTCCTCTGGCCATGACCACTGCTGACTTCACTCATGGCTGCCTTAACAAGGATGAGTCTGGCAGCAGTCAGCCAACTCTAAGGGGAAGAAACAGGAGCGAGGGTTCAGAGAAATTCTCTATACCCCGTTTCTCGGTAGCCGCCTGCTGCCTCACTTAACAGAGGTGTCAGGGCCTGCTTGTTACTGACCACAAATCACACACGATAGCACCACAGTCCAAATAACTGTCCTTATGCCTTGCGATCTTAGTCATTCTAAGAGTTAACAACTTAACTGGAAATTCCCCTGAAGAGAGGAGCCGTTGTCCTTCTTGTGTCAGCACAATGAGGTAAGATTCACAGAGGTAGAGTGTCTTCCTCAGCCCCACAGCCCAAAGCGGGGCTTAGGGGAGGTACAAGCTGTGTGAGAAGGAGGCAGGAGGAGGCATCTTGTGGGAACAGAAGCCAGAGGAGAGCCCGTCTGGGGGTTCCTTCACCTTCCACACACCGCAGGCTGCCGTACCTTAATAAGCCCCGAAGTAACAGTCTCTGTCTCTTGCCTTGCAGCAGACTCCAGCGCCCTAACAGACCCCACCTCAGCCTCCTCCTCCTCCTCCTCCTCCTCCTCCTCCTCTTCCTCCAGGCCTTGGGCCTCCCTTTTCCCCAAGGGAAGAGCTAAGCCTTCTGCGCTCTCCTGTCCTGAACAACTGCTGCATTTCAATTCTGGGTTTAATTCTGCGTGTTGATCCATGAGCCTGAGCCGTAAGGAGATGGATTAGCAGCCCTGACATTCAACTTCTAGTTTTCATGAAAAGCAACTGAAATTATCGCCCACCAAAGGCAGCCAGCCCTGCAGTTTCTCCCCATGACTTGGGTGGGGCTCTTGGGCAATGGCCACTTCACCCTCTTTAGGGATATTCGCGGAGCCTGGCAAGTCAAGTGGAGACAGAGAGGAAGAAAAGAAGAAAGGAAGGGAGGAAGTGAAGAAGAGCGAGGGAGAGGAGGAGAGAGAGCGAAAGAGAGAATTACCTCATTACCTCACACAATTAAGGAGGCTGGAAAGTGCCCGTGGCCAGTTGGCTAGAATCCAGGGAGATCAGGGCTACCCGAGTCGGATACCAGAGCCCTCCTGTCTTAGTTTTCATTCAATTGCTGTGATAAACACCATGACCAATAGCAACTTGGGAAGGAGAGGGTTTGTTTGGCTCACACATCTTGACCATGGTGATCGTTGAGGGAAACTAAGGCAGGAAGGAGGCCGGAGGCAGAGACTGACACAGAGGCCATGGAGGAAATGCCACCTGTGGCTTGCTCCCCTTGGCTTGCTGAGCCTACCCAGGAGTGGTACTACCCAGTGACCTAGACCATGTCAGTTACTAATCAAAAAAAATGTTCCCGTAGGCCAATCCTCTAGGGGCATTTCCTCAACAGAGGTTCCCTCTTCTCAGATGACTTTAACAGAAAACTCAACCACACAACAGCTACATGCCAGGATAGCCACGGAGCAAGGTCCAGAACGCTGCCCACAAATCCCAAGACCCTAAAAGAGGTGATGTCTCAGATCCAGTCACAGTGAAGTTCACTGCCTGGCAACAAGATTGCCTCTTGTTTCCCAGAGTGCTAACCTTTGAGCTCCGCTCGGTCTTGCAAGGGGCTGGAACAGGGCAAACCACATGAAAGGAGCCGTCTCGCCATGTCTTCACATACCTAGGACTTGATGGCCCAGTCAAGTTGACAATTATGTCAGCCCTCATCGCAGGACTCCAGCACATGCATGGCACGATGGCCAGCAAAAGCCTGAAGCTCATGTAGGCACAGGCATGCGTGGCTGAGTGAGCACAGCAGTGATGAGACATCAGGAAGGCCTGTGGGCAGAGGGGAGGGTGTAGGCATGCACCAAGGACC
>CAJRSG010013886.1:0-13788 GCA_907169655.1 Acomys percivali
GAGTGCTGAGGGACCCTGACACATCAACAATTGGGACTTCTGATGTGTCAGTAATAAATTTCACATATACCTCCAGCCTGTGTGACTTGAGTGGTCTCTCGCGGCAACCCCCTTCCTGAGTTGGGAGTGAGGGTCCAACACAACAGGCTTCAGTTTCTATTAGTTCAGAGCAGGCCTGGGGCTCCTTTTTCTGGGACAGCCAACCAGAGATGACACAGCCCGGGCTCTCTAGCCTAATGATTACCTAACACTACCCCTCAGGAATTCCCCTTAAGACAATTCTGGAAGAGTTCTCCCAGCATCGGCCAACAATTTTATGTTTAAAAATAAGATAAGAAGAAATAAGATGCCAGGCAAAAGATATTAGATGAGGAATTTATTAAATGAACATGGAGGTGGGTCTTTCCTTTTATATACTGGGCAGGGCCACGCCTCCGTGGCAGCTGGGCAGTGACATCACAGGTAAGCAGACTGAGGCAGACTCCTAACATACACCACACCTAAGTAGGACTTACAGTGAATAACAGATGATTAGTAGAAGACAACAGATGGTTTAATTAAATGCTTTGCACATTCTGGATCAAAACTGGGTAGTATCAGCAAGCAAATCATTGCTGAGAGAGTTGCAAACAATTTAGGGCTCATGCTAGTCTGAGACACAGGGAATTATAACACCAAGAAAGTAAAACTGAAAAAGGCAGGAAGACTCATTTATATTTTTTGTGTCATTTGCAGTCAATGCAGATTACTAGTGACTTAAAGGAAACTTCTGTAAATGATAAATTACACATGTCATATCACTGACAAATTCTATTTTAATAAATAATCTATTTTAGAAACTGGGTCATACTGGAACAATATTGTGTTCTATAATGATATGCAATATGAGGTTCAGGAAAGTTCCCAGCACCTATATTTAGAGATCTTGATGCTGAAGGAGCTTCAATTTAACGGTTGTCATTTTATTATGGACTGTTAAAGATAATTGAGATGTGCAGATTGTCAGTTGCCTCATGAATGGTTGAGTTTTTTTTTTTTTTTGGTTTTTTTTTTGGTTTTTCGAGACAAGGTTTCTCTGTGTAGCCTTGACTGTCCTGGACTCGCTTTGTAGACCAGGCTGGCCTTGAACTCACAGTGATCCACCTGCCTCTGCCTCCGAGAGTGCTGTTATTAAAGACATGTGCCACCACTCCCGGGTTTTGAATGGTTGTATTCTTTTTTTTTTTTTTTTTTTTTTTGAATGGTTGCATTCTTAAATGTCCTTGACTGTGCTTCTGGTCATGATTGATTGCCACATGGGCTTTATTTGGCCTCCTATGTTTGTTTCAAAATTAAACAAAAGATGAGAAGAAGAAACTAGAAAAGAAAGAGGTTAGGGAAATGGCATATTTGAGATATAATGTTGGATTAAATTTATTTCAGTTCAATATGCAAGGTTTCATAATTTAATATAGTTGATGAAATATGTTTATCTGATGTATGTAATATTGGTACAATAGAGTATCTAGTTTATTATTATTGTGTTTTTAAGATTGACACTATAATTTCAATTTTTAAATATTAAATTATAGGGACGAGGCACTCCTTACCTTTTTTACCTCAGGGCTCCGTAGGAGCGTCTGAGTGGCCGAGGCTGCATCCTCGCCCCAGGGAAGACTTTCTAGGACACTTGCACGAGCAGAAGCGCCGTGGAAGGAGGCAACCTTTAGGGAAGAAGATGCTAAAAACTCTAAGCAATCATCCCATTAATAGATCTCTGTCAGAAAAGTGAGACTGATTTAGGAAATAATGAAAATAAGAAAACTGAAGACACAGAAGAAACTGCACTGACTTTAAGTTGTCCAGATGAGAAAAGCGAAAGGGATTACGTTTGCTGTCTTCTCGGCATCAGCGACCTCACAGGAGAAGAGGCCGAGCGGGCCTGTGAGTTTACCATCAGCACCCGGTGGGAGGATGCTGTCCATGGCTGGTGAAGGACCTCACCATCTGCCTGCATCTGGCCAAGGAAGAAAGTGCAAAGGGGGAGGGTAGGAGAAGGCCCCAGTGGCGGCAGCAACTGCTTGTTCTGCAGGAGTCTTTCTCAAGGGAATCTGGAGGCCCGGGCCCCCTCAGGGATTGAGAAATAATCCGAGGCTGGTGCTGTGCCTGAGGTGAGCACTGAGAAGAGCTTGAGCAGCCCCTTCCAGGGGCCCAGCGCTGCTTCCAGAAAGCCTAACAAACTATGCTTTCCGACATACATGCAAGGAGGAAAAAAAAAGCCTGCAAATCAAGGAGTTCATCTGGTGCATGGAAGAGTGGGGCTCTTCCCGGAACAGTTAGCAGCAGCAGGGCCTGCAGGGACCTGGTGGAGGCGCCAGCCGGGGGGTGGGGGGTGGGGGGATGAGGGATGGGGGGAGGCAGGGGGAGGGGTTCCTATCCCTGACCCTGCCACCCCGACTCCTTCATGTCCAGCGCCCTTGTGGTTCTGCCCCTGCTGGAAAGCTCTCCCCACAACAGCTTGGATGTCCTGAGTAAGAAAAAAAGGAATGTTTTTTGGCAGCCAGAAGAAAAGGTGCTGAGGGTGGAAAAAAACGAGAGTGTGGCTTGTACAGATGGACTGACAACAGACTGGAAAGGTGAAAAGAGACACTTGGAGCTTGCCATCTTCCTGAAGGTCACCGATGGGCTGCCTTTCCCTCCCTCCATGGACCAGAACCAACCCCTGTCATCTGAGTCCCAAAGGTGCTGCTTGCACTGGTCCCTCCTGTCCCAGAAAAGCTCTATGCACATCCCCAACCCCACCAACCTCCACTATCTAGCTACCCTGCAGGTTTTGTATAAACGGGGAGTACAAAGCTGCAGGACCAGGCTCAAAGCCAAGGAGCCCAGACCACCTCGGGCTGCTCAGAAGCACATTCTCATAGAGGCCAAGCAGGAAAACAGGCCCCAAGCGCTAGTGAACAAAATGTTCCCCAAACCTCTCTTGCCTTCCCTCACAGTAAACAGGGTTATCATCCCAGTCTCTTCTCACAGAGTCCTCTGATTTACCACAGTATAGTTTCCTGGGAATAAGTGCTGCCTGAAACTCATTTGTCCACGCTTCCTGTCTCCCCGCTGTCCTTTTCTTTCCATCCTTCAGCCATTCTTTCCTTTCTCCTCCCTTCCCTATTCTCTCTGCTCCTCACCACTCCCCTCCTTTTTGGATTCATTCTCAAAAACACCATATTGAGCTGGGTGTGGCTCATACACCTATAATCCTAGTATTTGGGAGACTAAGGCAGGAGGATGCCAAGTTCAAGGCCAGCCTGGGCTATACAACAAGACCCTGTTTTGTTCTGTTTTCTTAAACCGAAAACAAACAAACAAACAAACAACACACTGTATTCATGTATTGGCCTTCTTGCCCAGTGGCTCCCATGGTGGGAGGTAGAGCATCAGAAAGGCACTCTGGAGAGTCTCACTCTGGCCCCAGAGTATCCTGATGGAGCTTCTGCCCACAGCAGTGTCTAAGCTTACTGCATGGTCAGCTTAGAGAGGCACCAGCTTGTCTTTTTAATTAGGCAACTTTTTTCTTTCTCTCAAGAAAGATCTTGATGGATGTAAAATCCCAACTGTATCCAGATAGATCTACAAATGTCCTCGGTGCTATATCTGTGTAGTACAACTAGAGACATATATTGTCCAGTACCTCCTGTGCCTTGGGGGATACACCCTCAAATGGCAGCCTCAAGCATCGTGTCTGCGAGGCTTAGCCACAGATTAATACAATCTAGCCTGAGGAGCAGGTTAGGAATAATTGGTTGGTTTGGGAGAAGCACTCACTAATTACTGTGACCTGACCTGACCTCCCTTCTTCAGCCTTGCCTCTAATATTTGGGAACCCTCAGCAGTTAGACACTTAGGAAGCAAAGTGAGGCTGTTATGTTCCCCCTTCTGTCTTCCTTCTGCCTTTATCTCATTTTCACCAGTGCGTAGCTCCGTACATTGTACATTACATGTAAACTAATCATATTTTAATGCCAAATGGTATTGTCATGTGGAGAGATACTCCAACTATTTTGGGATATCTGATCATTAAACTGCTTTGTAATGACAAAAAAATTTAAACTGTAACTACATTGTTTTCCCATTACCTTTTCCTCCCTACAACTTCTACTTTGCCCACCTCCAAGGATCTCATCATCTTTAGATGTTTTTCCTTTGGCATCTGTATCTTGGCATTTTCTGTACCAAATATGAAGTGTGTGTGCAGTTTAATCAAAGACAACAGCTGTGAGAACTGGGCTACACAATGACTGTGGCCTATAATGTGTATAATTTCATTCCTAACCATATAGATTTAAGAAAATGATGGATAGTACACATTTACAGCCCAGTTGCAGAGGTCACACGTGGCTCTGGAGAGTCTCTAGGAGGAGAAGGACAAGGACATCTCCAGCATGAGGGATAAATTGTGTGTGCCTAACATGACATTTTGTTCCTTCCTCAAGCAGCAGCAATGTCCCTGCTTCCAAGCGGGACAGTGACTTTGCTCATTGCAAGAAGAGCTTAGCATTAGAGCTGAAGGAAAGCTCCACCTGAATATGAGGCAGGTGTCTGAAGAGCAGTTTCAGCTTAGAGATCAGCAATGTGAAGAGCAGTGAAGAAAGGAGGCAGAGTGGTGACTGAGTGGTGTCCTTACTTGAGAAGATTAATACATCTCCTTGGTACTTGGTGCAGTTACTGATCTAGCAAATGCCTTTTCCTCGGTACCTGTCCATGAGCACCACCAGAAGCAATGTGCTTTTAGTTGGCACTGCCAGAAGTATACATTTACAGTTTTACCTCAAGGATATATTATCTCTCCAACCCTGTGTCATAACTTAGAAGGGATCTTGATCATCTGTGTCTTCCATGAAATGTCATATTAGTGCACTCTATTGATGACATTATGCCAAATGGGCCAAATGAGCAGGAAGTAATGACCATTTTTGACTTATTGGTAACACATGGTCATCAGAGGATGGGAAATAAATCCAATCAAAATTCAAGGGCCTTCTAACCCTTGTGAAATTCTTAGGAACCCAGTGGTGTGGGCTTCAGAGACATTACTTTCAAGAGGAAGGAAAAGTCAGTGCACTTGGCCCATCCAACCACCAAGAAAGAAGCACACTGTTCAGTGGGCCTATTTGGATTCTGGAGACAGCACATTCCTCATTAGGTATGTTACTCTGGCCAATATATCAGATGACTCAGAAAGCTCCTAGTTTGGGGGCAAGTGATGTTTTGCAGTAGGAGAAGGCTGCTGTTCAAGCTGCTCTACCAGTTGGATCATATGATCTAGCAGATCTGATGGCACTAGAGGTGTCAGTACCAGACAGGAATGCTGTTTGGAGCTTTGGCAGGCCCTTGTGGGGAACCACAGAAGGTACTTTTGAGGTTTTTGAGCAAGGCTCTACCACCATCTATGTCCACTATTTTCCCTTTTAAAAACAGCTCTTGGCCTGCTACTCTACCTCAGAGGAAACTCAACTTTTGACAGCGAGACAGCAAGTTACCATGTGGCCTGACCTACCCATCATGAGTTGGGTGCTATCTAACCCACCCAGTCGTAAAGTAGGACATACCCAGCAGCAACCTATTTTCAAATGAAAGTGCTATAGATATGTCCTGGGAAGTTTTCATTGCTGAATTCCCTGGTTGAATTCTCTAATTCTGCCAAGAGCCACCCTGTTAAGGGAGCTCACTAGGCATGTGGGCTGTCTAGGAGATGATCTGGTGTTTGCAAGGTCTTATACCATGATGTTCCCTGAAACTGCTTCCAGCCTCTGACATGCTGTCAGGAGCCATTGATTTGGGAAAGTCCAGGAGGCATGAGAGATCTCTGGAGGTGATCCGGTATTTGCAAGGTCTAAATCGTGATGCACCCCAGAATTGCTTCCAACCTCTGACTACCCTGTCAGTTGCGCACCACTGCATCTCTCTGAAATCTGGCATTAGAGCCGGGCATGGTGGCACACACCTTTAATCCCAGCACCCAGGGAGGCAGAGGCAGGTGAATCACTGTGAGTCTAAGGTCAGATTGGTCTACAAAGTGAGTCCAGGACAGCCAAGATTACACAGAGAAACCATGTCTCGAAAAACCAAAAGTAAATACATCTAGTATTGGTGTGAATTGTTATTTTCTGGGTACTGACCGGCTCTGATTGAGCAAACTTCCTAGAGGATCTAATTGAAGATGTACTTTTTGTTATTCAGATGAATTAATCTCAGATTATGGAATTCCTGATTTGACTCAAATAGTTTTAAAAGTTAAAGTTAGTTTATGGCTGCAATAAATACCTTTGTGGACCTCCAGATGCCTCACCAGGATAGCCTACCAGCAGATTTGTGGCTTCAGATAAGCCTCCACCGCAGATGGCACCAGGAATCCTGGTATTTCACCATAAATATAGCCAAATTTGTTTAAACTCCATGTGAACCTATATGGAATGAAGTTACCTAGAGATGTCTGAATTTACTCTGTTTCTTAGAATGAAAGACAGACAAAATTATTGTCCTGAGCTCATAATGAACCAAGAGATAACTGGATAATGTATAGTCAGGTCTGTCCTACCTGATAAGTTGTATACTCTTGTAAGTTTCAGACCCTATTAACCTTAGACCCTGCCAACCTTCATAATTTTGAACTCACCATGAACTTATGTAATGGATACATAGATAAGAAATGTTTAGATTTAAAACATGTAACCTGTTGTATTTTAGAATTCATCTGTTTTGTGATTAATTGTACTCATTTTTTTATTTTATTAATATATTCTTGTTACATCTCAATGGTTATCCCCTCCCTTGTATCCTCCCATTCTTCCCTCCCTCCATTTTTCCCTTATTCCCCTCCCCTATGACTGTTCTTGAGGGAGATTTCCTCCCCCTGTATATGCTCATAGGATATCAAGTCTCTTCTTGGTAACCTGCTATCCTTCCTCTGAGTGCCACCAGGTCTCCCCCTCCAGGGGACATGGTCAAATATGAGGCACCAGAGTACGTGTGGCAGGAGACACTGTCAAGAGAACAAAGCGACAGCCTACAGACTGGGAAAAGATCTTCACCAACCCTACATCTGACAAAGGTCTAATATTCAAAATATATAAAGAACTCAAGAAACTAAACACCACGAAACCAAATAACCCAATTGAGAAATGGGGCTTGGAACTAAATAGAGAATTCTCAACAGAGGAATATCAACTGGCTGAGAAACACTTAAAGAAATACTCAACCTCCTTAGTCATCAGGGAAATGCAAAAAAAAACAACTCTGAGAGTCCATCTTACACCCATCAGAATGGCTAAGATAAAAAACTCAAGCAACACCACATGCTGGAGAGGATGTGGGGAGAGAGGAACACTCTTTCATTGCTGGTGGGAATGCAAACTAGTACAACCACTTTGGAAATCTATCTGGTGCTATCTCAGAAAACTGGGAATAGGGCTTCCTCAAGA
Organism: Acomys percivali; assembly: GCA_907169655.1. Lineage (NCBI taxonomy): Eukaryota > Metazoa > Chordata > Mammalia > Rodentia > Muridae > Acomys > Acomys percivali. Next base: position 7,458 of record CAJRSG010013886.1, read on the forward strand.
CCCAGCTATTCCACTCCTTGGAATTGTACTCTTTTGCCTATGAGATAATTCCCTTTTCTCAGAAGTATAAGTAAGGTCTACAATAAACCTGGAGAAGAGCAGAGGAAGAAAAATTGAGCAGCTTAACTTCAGTTGAAGTTAAGATGCCTGACTTCATCCACCTTTTCTCCTGATCCTCTTCTCTTGAATGTATGTATGTGAGTGGTTTATTTTCACTCTCTCTCTTACTTCTTATTTCTCTGTAGATTTGCAAGTAAGTTAGCAGACTCAGGGCCATCAGCCTTCTACGGCTAATAAGCCTAAGTTTATACCAACTTATTGGAGATCTCCGCAAAGAGGCCTAACTACAGATCAAAGAGCCTCCTTTTATGACCCCTGTGCAGTTTCTAGCCAGAAGCCGCTTTTACAGCCTCAGCCATAGGAAAGTTGTGGTCAGGAAAGTTCTCCTCAGCCACAGTACAGCCAGTCCCTAGAGAAAAAATCTTGGGCTCTTTTCCCCCTCCCTTCCCTTTTGTTCTTTCAATTCTGATCAGTTGCCTGAGCCATCAGCTCTGGCCACCCAAGAGATAAAGTGAACTAGAAGGGCATCTGTATCTAACACCAGAGAAACTACCCAGGACTCTCCCCAGTGTACCAGCCAGGTATTAACATAATTCCTTCTCTCCTGGCTGGCAGGAATTCTAGCCTTATTCGCTCCCTAGCTCAGCACTTGGCAGTAAACTGCTTTATTGGCACGTCAGGGAGCAAATAAGGCTAGAATTCCTGCCAGCCAGGAGAGAAGGAATTATGTTAATACCTGGCTGGTACACTGGGGAGAGTCCTGGGTAGTTTCTCTGGTGTTGGATACAGATGCCCTTCTAGTTCACTTTATCTCTTGGGTGGCCAGAGCTGAGGGCTCAGGCAACTGATCAGAATTGAAAGAACAAAAGGGAAGGGAGGGGGAAAAGAGCCCAAGGTTTTTTCTCTAGGGACTGGCTGTACTGTGGCTGAGGAGAACTTTCCTGACCACAACTTTCCTATGGCTGAACCTGTAAAAGGGGCTTCTGGCTAGAAACTGCACAAGGGTCATAAAAGGAGGCTCTTTGATCTGTAGATAGGCCTCTTTGCGGAGATCTCCAATAAGTTGGTATAAACTTAGGCTTATTAGCCATAGAAGGCTGATGACCCTGAGTCAGCTAACTTATTTGCAAATCTACAGAGAAATAAGAAGTAAGAGAGAGAGTGAAAATAAACCACTCACATACATATATTCAAGAGAAGAGGATCAGGAGAAAAGGTGGATGAAGTCAGGCATCTTAACTTCAACTGAAGTTAAGCTGCTCAATTTTTCTTCCTCTGCTCTTCTCCAGGTTTATTGTAGACCGTACTTATACTTCTGAGAAAAGGGAATTATCTCATAGGCAAAAGAGTACAATTCCAAGGAGTGGAATAGCTGGGTCTTGAGGAAGCCCTATTCTCAGTTTTCTGAGATAGCACCAGATAGATTTCCAAAGTGGTTGTACTAGTTTGCATTCCCACCAGCAATGAAAGAGTGTTCCTCTCTCCCCACATCCTCTCCAGCATGTGGTATCACTTGAGTTTTTTATCTTAGCCATTCTGATGGGTGTAAGATGGACTCTCAGAGTTGTTTTTTTTGCATTTCCCTGATGACTAAGGAGGTTGAGTATTTCTTTAAGTGTTTCTCAGCCAGTTGATATTCCTCTGCTGAGAATTCTCTGTTTAGTTCCAAGCCCCATTTCTCAATTGGGTTATTTGGTTTGGTGGTGTTTAGTTTCTTGAGTTCTTTATATATTTTGAATATTAGACCTTTGTCAGATGTAGGGTTGGTGAAGATCTTTTCCCAGTCTGTAGGCTGTCGCTTTGTTTTCTTGACAGTGTCTCCTGCCACACATACTCTGGTGCCTCATATTTGACCATGTCTCCTGGAGGGGAAGACCTGGTGGCACTCAGAGGAAGGATAGCAGGTTACCAAGAAGAGACTTGATATCCTATGAGAATATACAGGGGGAGGAAATCCCCCTCAAGAACAGTCATAGGGGAGGGGAATAAGGGAAAAATGGAGGGAGGGAAGAATGGGAGGATACAAGGGAGGGGATAACCATTGAGATGTAACAAGAATATATTAATAAAATAAAAAAATGAGTACAATTAATCACAAAACAGATGAATTCTAAAATATAACAGGTTACATGTTTTAAATCTAAACATTTCTTATCTATGTATCCATTACATAAGTTCATGGTGAGTTCAAAATTATGAAGGTTGGCAGGGTCTAAGGTTAATAGGGTCTGAAACTTACAAGAGTATACAACTTATCAGGTAGGACAGACCTGACTATACATTATCCAGTTATCTCTTGGTTCATTATGAGCTCAGGACAATATTTTGTCTGTCTTTCATTCTAAGAAACAGAGTAAATTCAGACATCTCTAGGTAACTTCATTCCATATAGGTTCACATGGAGTTTAAACAAATTTGGCTATATTTATGGTGAAATACCAGGATTCCTGGTGCCATCTGTGGTGGAGGCTTATCTGAAGCCACAAATCTGCTGGTAGGCTATCCTGGTGAGGCATCTGGAGGTCCACAAAGGTATTTATTGCAGCCATAAACTAACTTTAACTTTTAAAACTATTTGAGTCAAATCAGGAATTCCATAATCTGGGATTAATTCATCTGAATAACAAAAAGTACATCTTCAATAAGATCCTCTAGGAAGTTTGCTCAATCAGAGCCGGTCAGTACCCAGAAAATAACAATTCACACCAATACTAGATGTATTTACTTTTGGTTTTTCGAGACATGGTTTCTCTGTGTAATCTTGGCTGTCCTGGACTCACTTTGTAGACCAATCTGACCTTAGACTCACAGTGATTCACCTGCCTCTGCCTCCCTGGGTGCTGGGATTAAAGGTGTGTGCCATCATGCCCGGCTCTAATGCCAGATTTCAGAGAGATGCAGTGGTGCGCAATTGACAGGGTAGTCAGAGGTTGGAAGCAATTCTGGGGTGCATCACGATTTAGACCTTGCAAATACCGGATCACCTCCAGAGATCTCTCATGCTTCCTGGACTTTCCTAAATCAATGGTTCCTGACAGCATGTCAGAGGCTGGAAGCAGTTTCAGGGAACATCATGGTATAAGACCTTGCATCTCCTAGACAGCCCACATGCCTAGTGAGCTCCCTTAACAGGGTGGCTCTTGGTAGAATTAGAGAATTCAACCAGGGAATTCAGCAATGAAAACCTCCCAGGACATATCTATAGCCCTTTCATTTGAAAATAGGTTGCTGCTGGGTATGTCCTACTTTACGACTGGGTGGGTTAGATAGCACCCAACTCATGATGGGTAGGTCAGGCCACATGGTAACTTGCTGTCTCGCTGTCAAAAGTTGAGTTTCCTCTGAGGTAGAGTAGCAGGCCAAGAGCTGTTTTTAAAAGGGAAAATAGTGGACATAGATGGTGGTAGAGCCTTGCTCAAAAACCTCAAAAGTACCTTCTGTGGTTCCCCACAAGGGCCTGCCAAAGCTCCAAACAGCATTCCTGTCTGGTACTGACACCTCTAGTGCCATCAGATCTGCTGGATCATATGATCCAACTGGTAGAGCAGCTTGAACAGCAGCAGCCTTCTCCTACTGCAAAACATCACTTGCCCCCAAACTAGGAGCTTTCTGAGTCATCTGACATATTGGCCAGAGTAACATACCTAATGAGGAATGTGCTGTCTCCAGAATCCAAATAGGCCCACTGAACAGTGTGCTTCTTTCTTGGTGGTTGGATGGACCAAGTGCACTGACTTTTCCTTCCTCTTGAAAGTAATGTCTCTGAAGCCCACACCACTGGGTTCCTAAGAATTTCACAAGGGTTAGAAGGCCCTTGAATTTTGATTGGATTTATTTCCCATCCTCTGATGACCATGTGTTGCCAATAAGTCTAAAATGGTCATTACTTCCTGCTCATTTGGCCCATTTGGCATAATGTCATCAATAGAGTGCACTAATATGACATTTCATGGAAGACACAGATGATCAAGATCCCTTCTAAGTTATGACACAGGGTTGGAGAGATAATATATCCTTGAGGTAAAACTGTAAATGTATACTTCTGGCAGTGCCAACGAAAAGCACATTGCTTCTGGTGGTGCTCATGGACAGGTACCGAGGAAAAGGCATTTGCTAGATCAGTAACTGCGCCAAGTACCAAGGAGATGTATTAATCTGCTCAAGTAAGGACACCACTCAGTCACCACTCTGCCTCCTTTCTTCACTGCTCTTCACATTGCTGATCTCTAAGCTGAAACTGCTCTTCAGACACCTGCCTCATATTCAGGTGGAGCTTTCCTTCAGCTCTAATGCTAACCTCTTCTTGCAATGAGCAAAGTCACTGTCCCGCTCGGAAGCAGGGACATTGCTGCTGCTTGAGGAAGGAACAAAATGTCATGTTAGGCACACACAATTTATCCCTCATGCTGGAGATGTCCTTGTCCTTCTCCTCCTAGAGACTCTCCAGAGCCACGTGTGACCTCTGCAACTGGGCTGTAAATGTGTACTATCCATCATTTTCTTAAATCTATAAGGTTAGGAATGAAATTATACACATTATAGGCCACAGTCATTGTGTAGCCCAGTTCTCACAGCTGTTGTCTTTGATTAAACTGCACAAGCAGTTCATATTTGGTACAGAAAATGCCAAGATACAGATGCCAAAGGAAAAACATCTAAAGATGATGAGGTCCTTGGAGGTGGGCAAAGTAGAAGTTGTAGGGAGGAAAAGGTAATGGAAAACAATGTAGTTACAGTTTAAATTTTTTTGTCATTACAAAGCAGTTTAATGATCAGATATCCCAAAATAGTTGGAGTATCTCTCCACATGACAATACCATTTGGCATTAAAATATGATTAGTTTACATGTAATGTACAATGTACGGAGCTACGCACTGGTGAAAATGAGATAAAGGCAGAAGGAAGACAGAAGGGGGAACATAACAGCCTCACTTTGCTTCCTAAGTGTCTAAAGGCTGAGGGTTCCCAAATATTAGAGGCAAGGCAAGGCTGAAGAAGGGAGGTCAGGTCAGGTCACAGTAATTAGGGAGTGCTTCTCCCAAACCAACCAATTATTCCTAACCTGCTCCTCAGGCTAGATTGTATTAATCTGTGGCTAAGCCTCTCAGACACGATGCTTGAGGCTGCCATTTGAGGGTGTATCCCCCAAGGCACAGGAGGTACTGGACAATATATGTCTCTAGTTGTACTACACAGATACGGCACCGAGGACATTTGTAGATCTATCTGGATACAGTTGGGATTTTACATCCATCAAGATCTTTCTTGAGAGAAAGAAAAAAGCTGCCTAATTAAAAAGACAAGCTGGTGCCTCTCTAAGCTGACCATGCACTAAGCTTAGACACTGCTGTGGGCAGAAGCTCCATCAGGAGACTCTGGGGCCAGAGTGAGACTCTCCAGAGTGCCTTTCTGATGCTCTACCTCCCACCATGGGAGCCACTGGGCAAGAAGGCCAATACATGAATACAGTGTGTTGTTTGTTTGTTTGTTTGTTTGTTTGTTTTCGGTTTAAGAAAACAGAACAAAACAGGGTCTTGTTGTATAGCCCAGGCTGGCCTTGAACTTGGCATCCTCCTGCCTTAGTCTCCCAAATACTAGGATTATAGGTATATGAGCCACACCCAGCTCAATATGGTGTTTTTGAGAATGAATCCAAAAAGGAGGGGAGTGGTGAGGAGCAGAGAGAATAGGGAAGGGAGGAGAAAGGAAAGAATGGCTGAAGGATGGAAAGAAAAGGACAGCGGGGAGATAGGAAGCGTGGACAAATGAGTTTCAGGCAGCACTTATTCCCAGGAAACTATACTGTGGTAAATCAGAGGACTCTGTGAGAAGAGACTGGGATGATAACCCTGCTTACTGTGAGGGAAGGCAAGAGAGGTTTGGGGAACATTTTGTTCACTAGCGCTTGGGACCTGTTTTCCTGCTTGGCCTCTATGAGAATGTGCTTATGAGCAGCCCTAGGTGGTCTGGGCTCCTTGGCTTTGAGCCTGGTCCTGCAGCTTTGTACTCCCCGTTTATACAAAACCTGCAGGGTAGCTAGATAGTGGAGGTTGGTGGGGTTGGGGATGTGCATAGAGCTTTTCTGGGACAGGAGGGACCAGTGCAAGCAGCACCTTTGGGACTCAGATGACAGGGGCTGGGTCTGGTCCATGGAGGGAGGGAAAGGCAGCCCATCGGTGACCTTCAGGAAGATGGCAAGCTCCAAGTGTCTCTTTTCACCTTTCCTGTTTGTTGTCAGTCCATCTGTACAAGCCACACCCTCGTTTTTTT
>CAJRSG010013887.1:0-11231 GCA_907169655.1 Acomys percivali
TCTTCCAGAGGTCCTGAGTTCAATTCCTAGCAACCACATGGTGGCTCACAACCATCTATACTGTAATCTGATACCCTCTTCTGTGGATAAAGCACTCCTATGCAATAAATAAATCTTAAAAAAAAAAAAAGGTTTTGGACACACACCTATCACATATTCAATGTGTATTCCCATTGCAATATCTAAGTGGTATGAAACTAAGCCGACTAGCAGTTCTACAGCACAGCTCTAATCGGGCTACAATTCAAATAGTGACATCTGTTAAGTCACTGTTTCCTTGTTTCAGTTCTTAGATGAACGCCTTATGAACACAAATCAGGGCTGGAGAGATGGCTCAGAGGTTAAGGGCACTGACTGCTCTTCCAGAGGTATTGAGTTCAGTTCCCAGCAACCGCATGGTGGCTCGCAGCCATCTATAATGAGATCTGGTGCCCTCTTCTGGTGCGCAGACATACATGCAGGCAAAAACACTGTATACATAATAATAATGTCGAGGAAATAAATAAATAAATCGAGGAGAGAAAAAAAGAACACAAATCAGACTCCTGACATTGAGGTGTGTGGTTTAGTGTTCGTTTGTTTTTTTGGTTTGTGTTTTTGTTTTGTTTTGTTCTTTGAAGATTCTGAGTTTTATAGCAAACTATATTGTACAGACTTGGGGGTTTAGGGGTCCAGACCTTCTGGGGCCCCCACTTATCCCTTGCCAGGGTGCTTTCTTACCTCCCTCAAGTGCCCCCATGTTCAAGCCTTTCTCTCCAACCCCAGGGCCCTCCCCCCGCCTTTGGTCTGCCCAGCCCCCACCCCCAACCGGAGCGCCTTCCTGTTACCTGAGGTATGTGGATAGATTGCCTCCCCCACCCCCATGTGGTACAATCCAGTTACCCCTGCCCTAAATTGAGTGGGACCTGGACCAACTCCTCCCTCAGGCGTTTGAGACCACACCCCCACACTGGAAAAAGGAAAAGGGGTGGGGAGAGGGGAGGTGCCAAGAGTCTGTTAACTAAGTTCCCAGAGGTGTCCATTGGCTGCTATTTCCATGGCAACCAAGAGTGGCAGTTCTCTGGGCAAATGAGACACACGTTTCCATGACGATGAAAGAATGGGATGAGCCAAGCTGGAGGAGTCCCATCTTGCCCATATTTAAGCTGACATCCCCCACCAGGTCGGAGTGGTGGATGCAAGAGAGCTGGGGGGATGGGACAGTCCAAACTGGGTACCCACCAGCCCAGTTTAGGTCAAGCTGGTCCCCTCACATCACAGTATCCCAGGTCTGAGATTCCCCGGGTTCAAGTAACACTTCAGTACAGACGAATGTTCAAGTATTGTGTAGAGAGCCAGGAGGGGTCTGGGCTACCCCTCACCACTCGCCTGGGCCACGAGCTGAACAGCAGGTTGACCCGTGGCCCCCACTCCTTGCAACAGCTGCCATTTTCAGTGACGTTCAAGGAGTCAGGGTTGGGAAAGAACTGACATCTGGGCAGAGGGAAGGGAGAGGGGTTACCCCACAGAGAGTGAAGGAGCCCCACATCTGCTCCTCTCCCAGCCCCCGGTCCTGGCATTTCCTGGTTTGTAGAGCCCCCTATCTGACTCCTGGATCCCCAACTGCTCCTCTGGTTTCCCCTTTTGGGATCCCCATCCCACCCAACTGGTCTTTGTTCCCTGAACCCTTGTTGGTCTGCTCTCTGCCTTCCCCGCACCCATCCATCACCTCCCACAGCCCCGTGGCTCCCAGGATCCTGTCTGCTCACTCTTCTCTACTGAAGACCTGCACCTTCACCACCCCTCCCACCATCCCTTTGGCTCAGCACCTCCCCTGTACCTCTTGACCCACGCCCCCAAGGGGATGGACAACAAAGCAGGTGGAAGGCAGAGATGGGAAGCAAAGATCCACAAAGGTATCAGTGTAGGTGGGAAAGGGGAAGGCTGGCTCAAGTCTCTGGGCAGAAATCCCAAGATATTAAACTGAGGGGTGTCAAGTCATGAAGAAAATAACCTGGCCTCCCATCAGGGGGTGAAATGAAGGCAAGAGATCCAGGAGATCTTGCTGAGTCCTGGGGAATGGGGCATAGACACCTAACTAACTGTCCTTGAGAGGTAGTTTCTACCCTGGGCAATGGAAGGGGCCAGGGGGCCCAGAAGCTGACAAAGGAACAAGGTTCCGGTGAGAGCTGGCAGCAGGAGCGTAGGTCCTGGCAACTAAGACCTGGGCAGCGATGAAAGACAGGAAGGCAGAGGCCCGTGAGGCGATAGCATCCAGCGAGATTGAGGTGCATCAGCATCTCCTGGAGAGGGGACGTGGGCACTGTAATGAAATAGACACTGGGGTCTCCAAAATGGGCACCATGACTCAAGTCAAGGGCACTGAGCTGGGGAGCATGGCGCAATAGGAGCCTCAGGGAGGCATCAGCGAGCTCCAGGCCTGCTGCAAGAAGTTATGCCACCCCCTGCAGTCAGTCTTGGCTCTGGGTTTGTCCCAGTTTGGTGTCTGGTGGAGGCAGCGGCAGCTCACAAAGCTGTGAGTCTTTAACATCCTCAATCCAGTGGAGGTCCAAGAGCCGTGGTGTGGACAGTGGGGTGGAGCCCAGGGCAGAGACGGAGAGCCAGGACCACCCAGAAAGCACCAACTCCTGCAAGCCTTGCAGTCGGTTCAGAAGCCACATGGGCTGCTTTTTGTGGAGACACCTATCCAGCTGAGGTCCAGAGCACATGGCTGGTGGCAAACCACCCCATTAAGCATGGGTGGGGTCAGCAACTTCCTCCGGCTTAGGTCCATCTGAGGCCACAGACACATGTTGTAGCACGTGGCTCCAAGTCCAGCAGACTCACATGCAGACACATCGCTCTCGGGGTCCAAGGTGCTGGAAGACATGGAGCCACGCAGCCCGAGGCAGCAGCAAAGGCAGAGTGTCAGGCTCAGGGCTTCAGGGGACATACCACATGCCACTCCAACTGTAGAGGCCATGGTGGTGGGGCAAGGCCCAGGGTCCAATTGAGCAGTGGTGCCCCACTGCCAGGGCGTATAGCCTGCCACCCTCCACGATTTTCCTTCTCACCAGAGCTGCCCCAGGCTGGCTGAAGGGCATTCCAGGCCTCCCCAGGAGCTTCATCCTCACTAAGTGATGTACCCAATGAGTCTGGGCCCTCAGCAGAAGCCACAGGTGGCTTGGGTTTCTCCCAGTTCTCAGGAGGGAGCCCAGGGTGGCAGGATGAGAATGCCAGGCTTGGATTCAGAACCCTGGGGGGCAGAAGGCCAGGACTGCCTGGGTCTGCTCCTCGGAGGAGGCAGGCATCTCTACCCACCTTCTTCAAGTGCCCCTCTTGGCCTCCTTTCATCTTTTTCCTTGGGGTGGGGGTCTCATTCCCTGCCTCCAACACCTTCTGTTTGGGGGCCCAGACACATCGTCAGGGGGAGGGCCAGCAGGTAAGGGTCCCTTTCTTCTGGGCAGAGGTGGAGGTGCTGGCTCCTCTGTCAGCTTCCATCCACCCCCTCACCACAGTCAGCCCTATGGCACCCTGGACCCTCACCTGCATCCTTGTCCATCCTGGGTGCCTTGGGGGCACTTCCAGCAGTTGGGGATCTCTGAATTGATAGCATCCTGAGCTTTTCCCATCTTCAGGCAGCCAGGGTGGATGATCTCGTTGCAGACTGTACATTCCATGAGGCTCAAACCAAACTTCTCTTCCTCTCCATCCATCTTCCTCCTTCCCAGCTTCCCCGCACAGAAGGCATGGGCGCAGCGCACTGCCGAAGCAGACAAGACTGCTTCATGCGCCTGCTCCCCAGTTTCTTCAGGTCTCCTCAGAAATGGCAGTCCCCGCACACAGTTCACACACGCATACAGCTGTGTGTGGGAGCACGGGCGCAGTGCACTGCCGAAGCAGACAAGACCGCTTCATGCGCACACCCCGCCGACGCCCCCAGTTTCTTCAGGTCTCCTCAGAAATGACAGTCCCCGCACTCAGTTCGCACACGCATACAGCTGTGTGTACGAGAACGGGCGCAGCGCACTGCCAAAGTGGGCAGGACTGCTTCATGAGCCGGCCCCGCCGACGCCCCCAGCTTCTTCAGGTCTCCTCAGAAATGGCAGTCCCCGCACTCAGTTTGCACACAGACCTGACAGCTGCAGCAGCAGGTTCAGCGTAGGATCGATCCAGTGTCCGGCCCCCGGCTGTGCGACATTGGGGGTATCAGCAACACCTAAGGCTCACAGTGTCCCGGGAGCCATCTCTCCCTTCTTAGCTCCTGGCGGGTCGGCAGCCAGGTGGCACAGGGCGGGAAACGCTCAGAATGCCGGGTCCAAGCCTCCCGAGGGCGCTAGGCCCCTCCCTCCAGCAGAGGGCGGGACAGCAGCGAGTGGAGGTCGGGAGCGCCAGGGGCGAGGCTCTCCCACCGGCTGCGGCCAGGCCCTTGGGAGGGGGGAGGTCCTGCTCTGGGGGGCTCAGTCACTCAGCCACCCCAGGCCAACGGGGGTGGGGGGAAGGCTCCTTGGGTACAGGATACTCAACTTCTGCCCAGGCCCCACTCAGTCACGGGTACGAGTCTCAGCTCCCCAACCCCATGTCTCCCCAAAGCCCCCCTTAACTGGCCCCTTCCCGGCTCCAACTGTCTAGCCGGCCAGGGAAAGACCTGGGGCTCCCCACTGTTTCCAGGGTTCAAACCCCTCCCATGCTGGTTCACAGGGCCACGGGGTCACTGCAACCTGCCACCTTCCCCTGGGTCTGGCACTGTACCCACAGAGACAGGGCACGCGGGGAGGGGTGTGTGTGTGTGTCATTTTTTTTGTTTTTAACACTGCTTTTCTTTAAAGTTGCAAGGAACATTAAAATGTCTTCTGCAGGACATTTATCAGCTTGCACATGAAAATTACCTTCCATGTCTTCTAGGCCTTGACAATGTTTTTCAATATTATGGTCTTCAAAATTGTAGCCTAAAATATAGTACTAGAAAATATATTATATATTATTGGAAATTATGAAAAATATTCAGAGTCTCTAAGAACCATGCTTGATTTATTCACCTCATTCTTCCTCATTCTCAATTGAAATTGCAGAAGAACATCAATAACAGAGAAACATTTCTCCCCTGATTATAAAAAGAAAAAGATAATTCAGTCCTACCTACAGCAGCTTGGTTCGTGTAGGTCTCCAGCATCACATCCTTGTAGTGACGTTCACATGCACATCGCCATAGGTCACTGCATCCTAAAGTATGCTGTACATGTGTACACAGAAAGCAGGACACTGACATCACTGTACATGTCTGCGTCATTGACAACATAGTCATATAACTCTGGAGCTTCCTCCACTCATTTCCAGACACAAAAGTTCTACAGTAACCACCAAGTCATTTTAGAAGGAAACTGAGTAATGAGGTTTATCTCCATCAAGGACCAGCCTTGACACACATGTTAGTATTTGGACAGAACACAGTGTTGACAAATTTCAAAGAACCATCTGATGCTTTAGCAATTGAGCTATGTGGTTTTTCTGGCTCTTCTGCTGCCAAAGCCACTCCTTAGCTAAGGAGTCTATTGTTTAACGGCAGGTGGCTGTGACAGTTTCCTGCCATAAACAACAGGAGGTTGTAAAATAAAAACCTTAGTTTGCTTTTAAACCTAGTGGCTGACTTGGGCGTTCAACAGTGGCTTGCTGGAAGCTAGAAACCTGAAAAAGGCCAAGGAATAGTTCTGGACTGGTTTTCTTGTGGCCAGCTAGACAAGGAGAGGGGGAAAAAAGAGAAAAAAAACTTTACACATACACTCATACAAGTAAAATAAACATGGGCTTTGACCAGCAGACTTCCACAAGCTTTCCTGTGGTGACGGTGTTGACTTTAGCAGTCTCTTTTGCAAAGAATGCTCAGGGGAACCCGGCCCTGGCTGTGTCTATCCCACTATATCAGCTCATGTAAGCAATGAGACATGCAGACAGGTACACGTTCATACACACAAGGGAGTTCCCAACTTTACACATGCACACACATAGCAACATGTAGACATTTAAACATACATACACATATCTATTCACATGTGAACATATGTGCACAGACACATAGTTAATGGGTAGGACAGGCTCTAGCAAGCCTGTAGACACAATTTTCTTAACCAAAATATTTTATTAACAACTTAGTGACCGAGCCTACATCAATTATAACCCGAATAACCAAAACAGATTAATGGACACAATAACAAAACCTTAAGGATATCAGTTCCAAGGAACGGTTCTCTGGTCGGGAGACACAGGATTTCTTCCACTGGAACCTGGGGTGAACAGACCTCAGAGCCACAGCAGGAGCCGGAGCTCTGAAGCCTTCCCTCCAGCAGTTTTCTCTAGGAGCACATTGAAGGGCAGCGATGAACAGCCAAATCTATCCCAAGTGTCCAATTTGCCCCGCCGCCAGTTCTGGGCTCATTTATAGATCTCCTCCCAGAGTCCAGTCACAGGATCTTTTCAGCTGGCAGCAATTAAGCTCCTGCATGAGGTAGTTGGTCTTCTAGTGAATTAACATCACCTGTTCTCTCACTAGACTGTTCCGATCCCACACTTGGGATCCTAAAGAACAGGTTTCTCTCCTTCATCTCCCCCTTTCTATTTAATAAAATAAGCTATATACAACAAACTAAGAATTAACCATTAAGTCAACATTTGCAGTTAACAACTTTTAAGAAATTATTCCACTACCCTATACTACTGATTCTTTTAACTAAACCTATAATAAAACTGTGGCTATCTAGTCTTCATCATCAGAGACCACAGAAGGAAAAACTATCTAATATGAAGGAATTGCAGGCAAGCAACTTCCAAAAGTACTGACAGGACAGAGAGCTGATTGTCTGGACAGTGACAAGTTCCTCTCCATTGTCGGGGCATCCGGTCTTCAGCCAGCCAGCCCAAGGCATCTGACAGACTGCTTCTGGACTGTCACAGGTTTCTCTCCATGGTAGGTGCATCCCATCTTCAGCCAGTTCAAAACATCTCACAGACTGCTCTGAAGCAGGAATCCTGAAGACTAGCCCACCTGGTCTCTGCAAGGCTGGGCAGCCAATTTCTCAGTATCAGGCTTGATCATATCAGACTGTCAGTCTGTCATCAGCGGTAGAGATAAGCACAGTTCCTCAGTCCTGTGGCTATTCTGCCACTATCATTTCTTGATGCCCGCATAATTAGACTGGAGGCGCTACCAGGAACAGATGTGTCTCTCTGTCATAAAAGCCCTTTATCATTAAATGCCATTTTCTGTAGATCTCTGAAGTGTTTGAAGACCATCTATCTATCTATCTATCTATCATCTAACTATTCCTTGGAAAACATATACAAAAATCTAAATAAAGCTTATTCTATAATTAAGTAATTTAGTGTCTAGTAAGATTTATAAGTGACCAACTACCAATTTCTATTTCTAAGCATCCTGAACAAGTTATAACAGCTATTTTTCACCTTTTCAAATAAGTTGAACATGTATAATATATAATACATTAAATGTCAAACAAAATGATCTTATGTTTATACCAACATACAATATACAATTTAAGTTTCCACTAACATACCATATATAATACATAAAGCGAAAGTTGAAAAAGGGAAACAATCGTAAATTTCCATCAATCTACAATACCAATGTGAAATATTTGGATGCCAATGCAAGTTATTTGAGGCTAGTAGATTCAATAATCTACTTTTTATTCTATAAACCTATATCCTCCCTTCCTTCCTCCCTTTTACTTAATATTAGATGGGATAGAAAGATAAGAGAGAAAGAAAGATAGAAGAAAGAAATCCCCAATTAAAACTTTTATTAATTGTAACTAACTCCCTTAGGCAAAAATGAACATTGATAGGCCACCAAAAACCACTACCCCACCTATTGGGAATGGGGGCGTCGTTCTCTCAAAATTACTTTTTGCTGCTTGGGGGAAAAGCATCTTTTTGGGTACCTTTAGAAATATAAGCCGGGCGTGGTGGCGCACGCCTTTAATCCCAGCACTCAGGAGGCAGAGGCAGGCGGATTGCTGTGAGTTCAAGGCCAGCCTGGTCTACAAAGCGAGTCCAGGACAGCCAAGGCTACACAGAGAGACCCTATCTTGAAAAACCAAAAAAAAAAAAAAAAAAAGAAATAATATATTGCCCAAGCACTGGAAAAGCTAGCTGTGTCTGTTTTTGTCCAGTCTTCTTGGGAGCGATCCTTTTGGCTGCCGTTTGATTGTTAATATGCATGCAATTTCTGGAGGAAGCAGTAGTGCCAGAGGCAGAAGTTCGATCTTTATCATTGTCCTGTTTTTTCTCTGAAAGTAAAAAACTTTTGAAATCATTAGTATAGGTATGTTAGTACATATATAATTTTTCAAGGAAAGATCAGTTGAGGCACCTTGCTGAAGGTGCCAGAAGCATGCTTTTGGGGTTAAATCACCCAGGCTTTGTCTTCAGCTTGGCCTGCTTTCTGCAAATAATACAGGGCTCTGCCTGCATGTACACCAACAGGCCAGAAGAGGGCATTAGTTCTCTAAGCTGTATGAAACAATGTCAAGCTGTAAGAACCAGGTAGCTCTTAAGATTCACTTGCTATATGGTCAGATCTAATCTTTTTGTTTTTTTTTCAGATCTAATCTTTATAAGTTTGGTTGGTAAGCATATTTTTTCACTCCCTGTGGAAACATAAGCATACCCACGACCCCATCTTAAAACTATTGCAGGTTTCCATTTCATACTTGACAAGTCCTTATAGAATATTGCTTGTCCCAGCTCCTCAGTTTTTTCTATCACCCAATGTCTCTCCGCAGCTGACATCCCTTCATCATTAAGAAAATTTAGAGTCAACAAAGCATTGTTTAACTGGTCCCTGGGTGTCTTTACCCTTCCCTTTTATTTAATGAGCATTTCTTTTAAGGTGCCATTAGCTCTTTCAACAACTGCTTGTCCTGTGGTGTTGTGAGGTATACCAGTAACATGTTTTATATTATAATACATAAAGAAGTTTTTCATCTTAAGGGACACATATGCAGGAGCATTGTCAGTCTTAATTTGTGCAGGTTTTCCAATAAATGCCATTATTTCCAGTACATAAGTAATCATGCAATCAGCCCTTTCAGAACTTAAGGCCGTTGCCCATTGAAAACCTGAATATGTATCAATAGTATGATGCACATACCTCATTTTTCCAAATTCTGCAAAATGAAACACATCCGTCTGCCAAATTTCATTCCTTTTGTTACCTCTAGGGTTAATTCCAGCAGGTAATGGTAGTTGACTATATAAGGAACATGTAGGACACTTATGATTTCTCTGGCTTGTTGCCAAGTGATAGAGAATCTTTTCTTCAACCCCTTACCAGTGACATGATGTTTTTCATGAAATTTTGAGGCTTCGAATACATTATCTATCAATAATTTTTCGATCTCTTCATTTCCTTGGGCCAATGGACCTGGTAAACTTGTATGAGATCGAATATGAGCAATATACAAGGGATAATTTCTGCTTCTGATGACCTGTTGCAGTTCTATAAGTAATGTAGTCAAATCTGTGTTATCAGGAGTAAATTCAGCAGTTTCTATGTGCCAAACAAATCTTTCAGCATATTGAGAGTCAGTAGTTATATTAAGAGATTCAGGAAAATCTAACAGTACCATAAGAATTGCATATAGTTCAGAGTTTTGAACTGATGTAAATGGACTTTTAATCACCTTAGTCATTTTATCAGACTTATAACCAGCCATTCCTGATCTATTTGCATCAGTGAAGAAGGTGGGTGCCCCTGAGATTGGTGACCTCTTTACAATACTTGGAAGGATGCAATTAGTTCTTTTTATAAACTGTATGCACTTGCTTTGGGGTATCTATTGTTTTTTTTTTAATATTTTAATTTTAATTTATGTGCATTGGTGTGAGGGTGTCAGATCTTGGAGTTACAGACAGTTGTGTGCTGCCATGTGCGTGCTAAGAGTTGAACCCGGGTCCTTTGGAAGAGCAGGCAGTGCTCTTAACCACTGAGCCATCTCTCCAGCCCCGGGGTATCTACTGTTAATGTATCACAAATAGTTACTACAAGCTTTTTGCCAATCTTCATTAATTACCCATAATGACATAATCTCAGAATCAATAAGAGGAACTATAATTTCCACCGGGTCCATCCCTGACGGCGCAACCTTATTCTTCCCTTTGTAAGCAATTCACAAATTTTCCTCTATGTATGTTTTCAATTTTTTGCTTTGTTTATTTGCCAGGAATATCCATTCTATGATTCTGTCTTCCCTTTGCATAAGAAGCCCAGTAGGAGAATATTTTGAAGGCAAAATAACCAGAATGCAACCAAGTTCAGGATCAATTCTATCCACATATGCCTTTTGAAGTTTTTGCTCCACCAGAATTAACTCCTTTTCAGCCTCAGCGGTTAGACACCCTGGACTGTTTAAATCTGAATCCCCTTGTAATGTTTGAAATAAGTTACTTAACTCATAGGTAGCTAACCCGATTGTAGGCCTTAACCAGTTAATATCTCCCAATAATTTTTGAAAGTCATTAAGAGTTTGCAATTGATCTCTATGGATCTGTACCTTTTGTGGCCGACTTTTCTGTTATTTTATAACCTAAATAAGTAATTGAATCTCCTCTTTGTATTTTTTCCACAGCAATCTGTAATCCCCAGCTTGGAAGAATTTTTTGTGCCTCCTGAAACATTTTTTCTACAACACTAGGATCAGAATCAGCTAGCAGAATATCATCCATGTAATGGATTGAGGAAACTGTCTATGAATTATTTCTAAAGGTTTTTATACAAAATACTGGCAAAGGCCGGGCGGTGGTGGCGCACGCCTTTAATCCCAGCACCCGGGAGGCAGAGGCAGGCGGATCGCTGTGAGTTCGAGGCCAGCCTGGTCTACAAAGTGAGTCCAGGACGGCCAAGGCTACACAGAGAGACCCTGTCTCAAAAAACCAAAAAAAACAAAAAACAAAAAACAAAAACAAAATACTGGCAAAAAGTTGGGCGATTCAACATTCCCTGTGGAAGTACCTTCCAATGATATCTCTTCATTGGACCACTACTGTTCAGAGTAGGTATTGAAAAAGCAAACCTTGCTGGGCGTGGTGGCGCACACCTTTAATCCCAGCACTCGGGAGTCAGAGGCAGGCGGATCGCTGTGAGTTTGAGGCCAGCCTGGTCTACAAAGTGAGTCCAGGACAGTCAAGGCTACACAGAGAAAGCCTGTCTCAAAAATCAAAAAAAAAAAAAAAAAAAA
>CAJRSG010013887.1:11331-23008 GCA_907169655.1 Acomys percivali
AAAAAAAAAAAAAAAAAAAGCAAACCTTTCCCTGTCCTTCTCATGTAGAGGTATGGTGAAAAAACAATCTTTTAAATCAATTGTAATTATATGCCAAGACCTAGGTAACAAGGAAGGCAAAGGAATTCCAGGTTGAAGCGAACCCATGGGTTGAATCACCTTGTTTATGGCCCTTAAATCATTCTCCACTCACCTGATTTCTTTCTTACCACAAACACAGGGGAATTCCAGGGACTGGAAGATTCTTCATGTGTTGAGCCTCCAGCTATTCTTTCACTAAACAGTGAAGCGCCTGCAACTTTTCTTTTGTTCAGGGTCCATGCTTCTGCCATACAGGTCTGTTTGAAATCCATTTTAGGGGCAGGGCTGTTGGTATCTCAGCAATGGCCCCTCTTATAAATTTTGACACTCTAAACCTGATGAGTTCTGAGGTTGGTTAGTGGGCACAGCTTGTGGTCTCCCCTGATCACTTATATCAATCTCTTCCCCAGAAGCGCGTACCAATTCATCCCTTGTTTGGACGTTGTTATATTTGCAGGAATAGTAATCTGAGCACCCCATTGTTGTAAGAGATCTCTTCTCCATAGATTTATGGGAATGTCAGCCACACAGGGTCTCAGCCTCCCTGTCTGACCTTCTGGTCCCACACACTCAAGCCACTGCACACTTTGTTTTATGTATCTTACCAATTCCTACAATTTCTGAATAAAACCTTTTTTTTTTTTTTTTTTCGAGACAAGGTCTCTCTGTGTAGCCTTGGCTGTCCTGGACTCACTTTGTAGACCAGGCTGGCCTTGAACTCACAGTGATTCGCCTGCCTCTGCCTCCCGAGTGCTGGGATTACAGGCATGCGCCACCACGCCCGGCTGAATAAAACCTTCTTAAGTGGCCAATTTTGGTGCCAAGACTTCTGGCAAATGATGGAGACATCGGCTCCACTGTCAACCAAGCCTTCTATTTTAACACCATTCAGGTGTATAATTAACTCAGGTCTCTGATCATTAATTACTGTTTGCCAGAACACACATGTCCCTGTGCTTCTGAATGCACCAGTCCTTTTCACTGGAGCGGCTTTGCCCTTAATGTAAGGAAACAGTAACAGTTGAGCAATTCTATCCCTGGCATCGATTTTCATCTCCTTTTTCACACATGCCATGATTTTTATTTCTTCCTTAGAATCTCCATCTATAATACCAGGATGCACAATAAAACCATGAGAAGTCAGCACACTTCTCCCCAGAACCATTCCTACTGTGCCTGAAGGCAAAGGACAGAACACACCAGTATTTAATTTGTAACATTCAACCTGGGGAGATAGGGTAAGAGATATATTTGAAGCCAGATCCAAGGCTGCACTGCCTTCAGTAGCATGCATTAGATCACTAACACTCAGTACCCGTTTTCCTGTGGGTTTGTCACTTCTGGACTAGCCAAAGGAATTCGGCTGGCATTGTTTACGGGGGCCCGAGCCGATGGCCCTCTCCTGCCGTTTCCCATCAGCAAGATATTGCCTTGCACATCTCTCTTAGACTGACAATCCCGAGACCAATGTTTCCCTTTTCCACAGCAACTACAGTACCCTGGAAGTCTTGGTACCTCACTACCATTATTGCCAGACCTCCTTGCTCTCTCCTTCGATTTATGTTTTCTCCCCAGTTATTGCGCTTTCTATCTCTACAGTTTCTTTGCTCATGACCAATTTTACCACACTTAAAACACCGAGTATTATGATACCTGGGCTCTCTGGCTAAAGCTTGTCCCACAATATTATTTTGATATTCCTGAGAGTTGATATTAACTTTACCCAGTCATCTAATGGAGCGCCTCTTTCCTTTAATGGTCTAAGCACCCTCTTACATTCAGTATTTGTGTTCTCATAAGCCATGATAAGTTTTAATGCCTGTTTGGTGTCAGAATCTGGCAACACCCTAGCCATAGCAGATCTTAATCTCTGTAAAACCTTCCAGAGGTCCTTGGAACACTTTAGTAAAGGGAATAGTTGTTTTCCCAGGTTCCTCTACCACCTCCCAAGCTCTCAAGGCTGCATTACGACCTTGTTCAATCACTCTATCTTCAGCTTGAATTTCTCTTGTTAGTATATTGTCCTTCCCCAAGCAATTGATCTCTATTAATATTTATTCCCTGTGTCCTATTTTCTTGTTCTATTCTTAAAACCTCTGTTTGCCACACGTGGGCGTGGCCTCAGCCTCTGCTGTATGCCCCCAAAGGAGGTTTTAAGTGCCTTTGCAGCTTCAGTATGGTGTGTGTGTTGCCTCCTGTTGTGTGGGCGTGGCTGTCTGCCGGTGGGCGTTGCCTATGCAGTGGAGGGCGTGGCCAACATCCAGTCCCCTCCCCTGAGGGCGTGGCCGTAGACCCCGCTTCTCGATGGCTCCCCAGCTGGTTAGCAGGTTCACACAAGTTTTGTGTTGGACACGGTGTCCTGTGGGTGGGCGTTGCTTTAACCATGACGGGCGTTTCCCCGCGGAGGCCCAGCCTCCGGCCGATCCCCGAGTCCTTTCCATGATGGGCGTGTCCCAGCCGTGATGGGGCGTACCCCCTTCCCTCACGCCCCGCCCGGGGCAGCCGCGCCTGTCCATCCATCAGCCATGGCGCCTGCGGGGAGCCTCCCTCTGCTGCTGCTGTTTCTAGGGACCCTTGGCGTACAGAGAGGCGCCTGTGAGTCGGGTCGCGTGGGGGTAGCTGGGGGGTCATGGCCGCGCAGATCGCTGCCCCCGAGGCTGGTAAAGAAGTCGCCGTCAGGCCCCTGCTTGAGCTCCGGGGTCACGTGGGCCGCGGTAGTGGTGGTGGGGTCGGCGCAGTGGCAGGAATTCCGCGGCCGCAGAGCGTGGAGCCGAGGGCCCCGACTTCCCGCCCCCCGCCCCAACCCCGGAGAGTCCTCTTGTTTTGGCGCAAAACTTGGCGCGGTGACGTCAGATGCCGCCTGGGGGCGTCGCCTGCTAGCCTGGCTTGGGTCTGTTGGCACCTGCGGCAGGGGAGTGCCGGCTAGTGACCCCGGGGTCGGGGAGGACGAGGGAGGGAGGCCGGGCGGGCGGTTTCTAACGGTTTCCAGGCTCCCCTTCCTTCCATCCCGGGGCCGCTGGGCGGGGGGCCTGGAAACCGGCCTCCTGGCTCCCCAACCCTACCCCACCCCTGTGGGTGCCCAGAGTGGACCGACTGGGTGTGCACCTCAATCACAGCAGTCAGTCCCCTGCCTCAGCTCCGCGGCGCCGCCCGCAGGATGGGAGGGGTGGGGCCGTGAGTCACACGAGTGAGTCACGCCTGACGGGTGTGGGTGCTGGGCGCTCAGTCCCTCTCCTCACCCGGACCCCGACCCTGGGGGACTTCCGGGTGCTGCAGCTGATTCCTCCTCAACCCTGACGGGTTTTTCTTTCTCTTTGCAGCCGACAATGGCTTCGACCTGATGGATGCTTTGGATGGTCAGGGGGCGCGGCCCGGGGCGGGGCGGGGCCCGGGGAGGGGCGGGGCCCGGAAAGGGGTGTGGCCGGGGTGGGACCTGCGCGAGCCTGGGCTGAGCTCCTCACTCACACGTCTACCCCGGCCCCCCCCCCCAGACGAGAAGAAACCTACACTGAAGCCCCAGGGTCCCAAGAAACCACCTGCCGGTGAGCGAGGGGGCGAAACTGAGTCACTGGTGCTACTCTGGGTTGGGTAACGTGGACTGACGGACTGAGTGATGGGTTTGGGTGCTTGGTGCTCAATACTGGGGGTACTGGTGCTGAGTCGGGGTCATGCGGTGTTGGGGAGGATGCTCGGGTGCTGGAACTTAGTCCTCCCACTCCCACAACAGGAGGAGAATTTGACCTGACTGATGCGCTGGGCGATGGTGGCGACGGTGAGTGAGGGCAGGACCTGGAGGGGTACATGGGGGTGGGGTGGTGTAATTCAGTTAGAGCCAGATGGAACCGGAAGTGACTGGAAGCAGAAGTGCCCCTTCTGCGTGGGGGGTAGGCGGGCATCTTGGGAGGCCCCAGCAACGACTTCCAGTCCCTCCTCCCCCTACAGAACCGAAGCCTCAGCCAAAGCCCAAGCCACGCCCAGGATCAGGTATGCAGGTTTATGCTAATTAGCCAGAGTTGTGAATGGGTGGGGCCATGCTAATGAGGTGAGGGCGCTGATGGCCGGTATGCTAATCAGGCCTGGTTAATGCTAATTTATTCTAACCCACCCCTGACCATTGTAATGCTATCCCTTCTAACAAATGCAAATGTATGCTAATTGCAGGCATCTATGCTAATCGGGAGGTGATGTCACACCATGCATATGCTAATACATGCTAATTGGCCATGGCTGGCCCCTGCCTTGTCCTAGGAACAGGAAGGGTCTGTGCTGAGTCCTGCAGGCGAGGATGCTAATGTATGCATATCTATGCTAATTGTTCCCAATGACGTCTGGGTGGGTGGGGATGGTGAAGTCATGAACCCTCACCAGGAGAGGGGCGGGACTAGGCGGGTCCATGACATCACAAGGGCATGGCCACAGCCACTGACATCATCTTCCCCCACAGGCGAGTTCTCCATCACCGACCTGGAAGACGTGGTGGGGGGAGGTGAGTCTGGCCCCACCCTCCCCAGGCCCTCGGGTCAGTGAGTCTGTGATGTCAGCAGTGGCCATCTTGTCTTCCAGGAGGAGGAGGAGGAGGAGGGGGCGGCGCCAAGAGGGACCATGGCGGCGGAAGTGGTGACCCAGAAGCAGGTGAGCATGGCCACGCCCTCTGCATGATGCCTCTTGACCCTGCCCCATCCATCCAGGAGCACTGAACACAAGCCCTGGCCCCTCACGTGACATCACCCCTCCACCCTGCCCCTCAGAACCGCTCCTCCCCATTTGACCACGCCCCCTGCCGCCCCCTCACAGGCCCTGCCCAGCCCCAGGGCCTGGTCCCCGGAGTTGTGGCAGCTGTCGTAGCAGCGGTCGTGGGTGCGGTGTCCAGCTTCGTGGCCTATCAGCGGAAGCGCCTGTGCTTCCAGGAGCGTGGTGAGTGGGGGTGGACAATCCTGTGACGTCACTGGGGCAGGACTTCCTGTCCGACATTCCCAACCCCCCCATGTTATTTCCTGCAGAGTCGTCTGTGGTCTAGGGCAGGACCCTGGGTCATTCCTATGATGCTCTTCGTGATGTCACACGATGCCGGAAGGGCCCTGCTGAGATGACTGAGTGATGTCACCTCTGGTCCTGCACCCAATCGCAGTGCCTTATGGGAAGGAAGGAGACTCTGGGGTGGGGGAGGGATGGGGAGGAGCATAACCAGGAACTTGAATAAAACCACCTCATTCCCCCCACATGTCTCTTTCCTCTATCAATTGAACTGCTGAGGTGTGGGCGGGGCTTCTGACATGATGTCACCATGACATCATCCCACGCGGGGAGTACCCAGCACCCAGTTGCTGGCCCTGCTGACTCAGTCCCAGCACCCACCCCAGGCCTGGCCTGACCGGTCTGAGCAGCCTGCGCACAGCACCCTCCTCCCACTGACTCGGTCTTTCCTCAGTCGGCGTCGTGAGGCCATGGCAGAGACCCTGACGGCCCCGGGGGCGCGGGTGCTGCTACCCGTGCTCGTGCTGGGGCTCGCGGTGCTCGGGGGCGGTGAGTGCGGGCGTGGCAGTTCCAGCCGGTTTTATCTGTTTTTGTCCTGTTCCAGCCATTTGGATCAAGTTTGATGCAGTCCGATCCTGTTTCTGTCAGGGATAGATTGGGGGGGGGGGGGGGAAAAAAGGGGGGGGGGGGCAGGGGGGGCCTGTGATGACGTCACAGGCGTGGTGGGGGTGGAGCAGTCACTTGGGGGCATGTGGTTCGGGAAGACTTGGGGTTCCCAGGTTGACAGTTTCAGGGCCCCCGGGCGGGAGGATGGAGCAGCATGGGTGTTGACGTGGGAAGAATGGTGTTAGGGAGCCGCCCTGAACCGGTTCAAATCGGTTTCTGGGATGTGGATGAGAAATTAGATTTTCCTCTTCTTGGGAGACTTGGGGGGGCGTAGTTGGCCCTGGAGTGCAGGTGTATGTGACTGTGCGAGGGTTGTGCCCAGGGATGGGGCCACACCAGGAAGGATGCACCCAGGAAGTAAACTGAGGCAAAATTAATGCCAAGTGAGTTGAGATGGTGCCAGTCAGGGCAGGGATGATGGGCAGAGGCTTTGGCTTCCCACTGAGGGTGTGGTCAGGGATGGGTAATGATTGACAGGGTCAGGAGGAAGTCCCACCCGCTCAGGGAGTGGGATCAGGAAATTCCCTCCCCCCGCACCGCTTCCTGTCGCGCTGGTAATACCGAGATCGTTGCGTTAAAGCCCCTTGGCGGAGGGGCGGGACTTCCCGTCTGAGGCAGGGACAGGCGGCCGCCTGGTTCCACCTCTGGTCTGCACAGGAAACAGCATTCACAGGCCGGGTGGGGCAAGATGAAAAACCTCCGCGGGAAAACTAGTGCAGCGGGCGGGACTTCCTGTTCCAGGAGTGACTGGCAAGCGGACATCGCCCCGTTGGTCCCACTCCTTCCTGTCCGCGGCAGAGAACAGAAAAACCAAACTGGAAGTGAAAACATTCAATTAAAAAAAAAAAAAGGGAACAGCAGATTGGGTGGGGGCGGGACTTCCCGTGCACGTTATGCGATGGCGCCCGCCGCGGTATGACATCGCCGCCGTTCCCTCCCCTTCCCCACACACAGGAGACGATGGAGACTTTGACCTTGCAGACGCCCTGGATCCCGGTAAGGGTGGCGGTGGGCGGGGCTGCCTATGTGTTGGGGGCGGAGTCACGGGGGCGTGAGGAATGCATCATGGGAGATTTTTCCCTTTCCAGACCCAACGCAGAAGCCCAGCGGGGGTGAGTGACATCACGCGGGGCGCTGTGGGCGGGGGAGGCTGACCCAGGCCCCGCCCCTCACTCCCCCTCCCCGCAGGTCTCTACCCGAAGCTCCCGGAGGATCCGTTTGGCGGCGGCGGAGGGGGCGGGGGTGGGAACATCTACCCGCCCCCCAGGCCCCGCCCCCCGCAGCCCCGCCCCCCGCAGCCCCGCCCCCCGCAGCACGGCGGTGGGTATGAGGGGTTCGGAGGTGAGGATGAAGGTGCAGCGGGTGGGGCGTGGCCTGAGCGAGTGGGCGGGGCCCCAAGCGGGTGGGGCGGGGCCTGAGCGAGTGGGCGGGGCCCCGAGGAGCGGCGGCGTCCCGATTCCCCGGCCTGGTGCTGCTCAGCGTCTTGATTTGTACCCAGGATCCATAATTAAAGTGAAATGCAGATGGGCTTCAAGGCCTCAAAGGATCTGTGGGGCCCCGTGTAAATTGACACACAGTTATGCAAAATACCCAGGTAGGGCGTCCTGTGGGCGGAGCCACCTGACCCGTCCCGTCTCCCCCCACAGGTAGCAGCAGCTACGAGGATTCCCACGGTGAGGCCAGGTGGTTCAGGGGGCGGGGCTGGGCGCCCCACTTCCGGTTCCTGTCTCTGCTCTTCTCTGGGGGCGGGACTTCTGGTGACGACACCCACCACTAACCTATCCCACCCCCACCACACAGGCGGGAACCGACCCGCGGACCACAGTGGCGGTGACCACGGTGAGTGTGGCGCGTGGGGCGGGCAGCGTCCGCCTCAGTGTCCAGTGTGGGCCAGTGGAGGCAGGGCCCTAGGAAGCGCGTGGGCGGCGAGAACTGGGGCCAAACAGGCACGCCCGACCTCTGCCTCCTGTGGGGGACAGGGTAAACTGGAAGGTCCGGAAGCGAGACACCCGTGGGTAAACCGAGGCACAGTGGGTGTATGGTGTGTGGGGTAACCCGAGCCCCGTGGACCACGCAGGGAGCAGCGGAAGCGGCACCGTCGCCTCCATAGTGTCGCCCATTGTGTCAGTGCTAGTCCTGGGCCTACTGGGCGCTGGCGTCAGCTACTTCCGGTCCTCTGGCCGCGGAGCGCGGTGTCTCCGGGGGCGCGGTGAGTCCCGGCCACCCCCCACTCACTCCTCCCTGCCTGTCAGTCGTGGGAAGTAGGGGCGGGACTTTCCTGCCAGTCGGATGTGCTGGTGGGCGGGACTAACCGCTTCCTGCACTGACTTGTTTCCCTGCTTTCTCCACAGAGACCTCTGAGCCTGTGTGATGTCAGGACCCAAAGCGGAAGCCCCGCCCTTCCCACCCAGGCTCTTTGCTGTACTCATGGTGTCACTTCCGCCACCTCCCCACGGACTATGATGTCAGCACCTGGGCTTTGGTGGGAACCGTGGGTGGGAGTGGAGGAGGGGCGGGGTCACGGGCAGGTGACATCAGAGTGTGTGACCACGCCCACCCCCAACCCCCGACCCATGACCCCGGAGATGAACTCTGAGATCAGGTGCCACCCATGTTCCTTCCAACATTTTTGACATAGAAAAATTCTCTGGGCCGGGTGTGGTGGCGCAACCAGTGATCCCAGCTCTCAGGAGGCAGAGGCAGGTGGATCGCTGTGAGTTCGAGGCCAGCCTGGTCTACAAAGCGAGTCCAGGACAGCCAAGGCTACACAGAGAAACCTTGTCTTGGAAAACCAAAAATAAAAACGAATCTTTGTCATCTCAGAGCGTCTCCCTGTAAGATGCCCGCGGCCTCCCGGGCTCCTACACCCCTACCCCCCCCAACCCCCTAACCTCTAACCCCCCTAACCACCTAACCTCTAACATACCCCCCTACCACGCCGGAAGTCTCTGGATCCACAGCGATCCTCCTGCCTCCACCTCCCAAGAGCTGGGGTCACAGGCTGAGTCACTACACCTATTTCTTTAAGGAACAGAGCTAGAGATCTGCGCAGTTTGTTTCTCACTTTCTCTCCCAACCCGGCTGCCACGCAGATAACCGAGGGTCAGGGGTCAGGGTCAGGCGGCCTACGGAGGTCACCAGAGCAAACAGCTTCCAGCTGCATCACTGCCCATCACAGCTGCGCTGCCCTTTTCTGTGTCCGCCCTGGGAGTCAGACCAGTGTCATCCGTGTCTCTGTCAATGTCTGCGGTTCTATCTTCTGATAGTATCTAATATAACCTGATATAATCTAATAGAATCTGGCGTAAATTTCTCTCATGTTTTCCTGAGTCCTTTCTGCTTCAAGACACTGAAGTTTTGAACAGGACAACCTGATGGAATCTGATTCAGTGGTTTGTTTTTATTTTGACGATTTCTCTTAGAGCAGGAAGATGCTCCTAACCTTGCAATTATTTGTTGTGTAAATATTTCTAGTTAAGTAAACAAATTCCAGTGTCTGACTGGAGGAGTCTTATGTACAGAGTTTCTCAGATTTAGATGTCATGTCCCCGCCTGACATTTGTTCTCCAGCCTTAGGGCTGTTTGTGCACTGAATTCTCAGGGCAGTGGTGTGTTAGCCTTTGCTCTGTGTACCATTAGATCAGTCCATATTCCAGGCTTTGGGCACCCAGGGCCTAGAATTGTTGGCACAGGAATAGCTACTCCCATCATAATCTCAGATAAACACACATATAAATATATTTATGTTACATGTAAGTATTGAAAAGATCAAGAGACAAGACTGAAATGTCAGAGTATGTGTGGAGTGGTACCAGTCAGCATTCCACCTGAGTTTTCTGTCTGTGTGAAGTGGGTATATAAGTGATCAAAGACTAACGCAAAAGGTCAGCTAGTGAAAGGTAATTGCATTCTTGTCATTCACTAAGAAAATAAACCAGAGCTCCTTTATCAAAGATAAAACAAAAGACCCTGGATTTCACAAAACACATGCAGTATTCTGAAAAACACACCAGAGCCAACACGAAGGAGCTTTCAATGGCCAAAAACTGAGGCAATTTGAGCAGCAAAATAATGGTAGAAACTGTTCTAATCCACAACATTAAATGAGTAACTTGAGTCTATGTGCATAATGAAATTCCAATTAAGTGTGCAGAAAGTTTGGAGGAAATAAAAGATTACACTAAAATTGCAAGTAGTAACTGTTGTAGGCTGATTCACCAAAGCCAAAGCAGAGGGACTGTAGATGTCCACTTCTCAGACGTGTTGCTCTGACCTGCTTACAGGCAGTAGTAACCACTAAAGCAGAAGTGTTGGGGGAAATTCACTTAGGTACTAAAACCAATGCCTAAAGTTTTGAAGAGACAGAATATTGTTATAGTCTAAGTGTTTCTCAGATGACTTCCATTAGTTTAAAAGCAAATACAAAAAGAAAATGCTATAAAACAATTTCCTTGCTTCTTAAGTGATTGAGGCACGATGCACGCTCCCTAATGGTGAGCTGAGATAAGCAAAACAGGACGTGCTCTTGTAGTGTTTGTGCTAAATATGGGCAAATTTGATCCAAAAAGAGAAATTACTAGACAAAACAAAAACAAATTCAGACATCCGAGAAAAAAATATGCGATGTCTCTTCGCTTGTGGGGTCACAGAAGATAAATACTAATAAGCTATCACAGACTAGACTTACTGAATCCTGGAATGTACTAGAAATATTGTTGTAGTTATAATTAGGACTATGTATCATGGAGCTTTTAGTATTGTACTTTTTTCAATTTTCTGATTTTGAGAATTAGTAATATGGATTATAGAATATAAAATTCAGAATTTTGGGTAAAACATAAAACATCAGTTTTGTTTCCTATAAATTAAATCTGACTTTTCTGTACAGTTTCATTAATTCCTTCTTTTAAAAAAATCAAGCTGTGGGAGGGGACAAGATGGCAGAGCAAAGTATGTGCCATGTCTAGAGGGCAGAGAAGCACAGGCTTAAGGGACTTAAGGGAACCGGTTCAGAAGGCACAAACTTCGAGCACCCTGCGCTCCTCCAAATACACAGAGAAAGCCAGAGCCACTGGGGAACAGAGAGCCTGTGGTGGCAGCAGATGGCGGCAGCTCAGCGCAGCCACTATCCAAAACACAGTCATGGAGAGTTCTCAGACTGAACAATTGGGAAGGTTCAGAAGAAGCCTCTCCCCACCCCATCATGGCTCCACTTCCCCCAGGTTTGAGAGTCACAAACCCTGAGCACCCTGCACTCCTCCAATACTGGAAGGAGTGTAGATCCCCTGATTCAGAGGCTCAACAATACCGTGACTGAACCGGATGCTGACCCAAACCACAGTCTCGGGGACTTCTCAGACTAAGCAAGTGGGGAGGATAAGAAGAAGCTCCCCACCATTCCCATCCCCACCACTGGCTGGGAGCCACAAACTCCAAGCATACTGCATGATTTTGAGTACTGGAGCAGCATAGGCCCCTGCAGAACAAAATATCAACACAGTGGAAGAAACACAGCACTCTGGCATCCAAGCCACTGTCCTACTCTGTGGCTGATTCCTCTGAGAACAAGTAGCCAGAGGAACCCTAAGAAATGGAGTGGGAGAGCGGGCCCTGCCCTGAGGACAAGGGAGTGGGTGAGCCAGCCCTGCCCTGGTGGCATAATTTAAAGAAGCTAGCATCAAGAGGTTATTAAGTTTATCTGCCAAGCCAAGCGGTGGTGGCGCAGGCCTTTAATCCCAGCACTCGGGAGGCAGAGGCAGGCGGATCGCTGTGAGTTTGAGGCCAGCCTGGTCTACAAAGGGAGTCCAGGACAGCCAAGGCTACACAGAGAAACCCTGTCTCAAGAAACCAAAATAAATAAATAAAATAATTCTTTCCCAAACTGTGCATGGTGGTACACACCTTTAGTCCCAGCACTTGGGAGGTAGAAGAAGTCAGCCTGATCTACATAACCAAT
>CAJRSG010013904.1:0-11252 GCA_907169655.1 Acomys percivali
ATACCCTGCTTTTTCAATGTTGCAGAGAAAGCCACACTGAGCTGGTGTCAGTGAGAAAGTATAATCCACATGCTGCCTGCAGCTCAGCAATGTCCTTGTTAGCATCTCAGCCAAGGGGAATAAATGGACATAGCATCCATGATCCAGAAATAGAAACTGAGACTAGTAAGTAAATGTCCAGTTCTCTCTTGTGATGGTGGCCAAGTATCTTGTCTGTGCCTCTCAGAGCTTCTGCTACCTCTAGCTGTGACTGCACAGAGATGTCCTCCAGTTGATAGAGTACTTTGTTTTCCTGGTGTGAGCCTGTAATCCTTAGTGTGTAAGAATGAAGGGAGCTTGCTTCTATGCCCAGTAAGGGGCATTTTAGTAGGGGCTGCAGAGTGATAGACCCTTCCTTCCTATATACAGCACAGCACAGCTGGGCAGAGCTCCCTGGCTCCTCTTTAACAGGTTCTGATAGCTGCCATGCTCCTCCATACAGGTTAGTGTGCTGCCATCTTGAAAGAAAGAATTTGCCTCTCTGGGAGAAGAGCTGTAGGGGTTGGGGGCTGGTGTGGGCAGGCCTGGGGGAAAACGGAACAGCTGGCAGCAACGTAGGGGACTCAGCTACTGTTTGCAGAACAGCTTTGCTGGAGAATGTAAATGTTCAACCCCCTTGTTGCATTTGCTGGCTGGCTCTGAAGCTTCAAAGACTTTGGATTCCAAGCTGCCACTTACAAACATTTGTGCTGGGAGCTTTTCATCACCTCTTTGATTCTAGGGAGGCCTCTCTCAGCTCATTATAGCACAACTCCTGCCAATATCAGCTGCAGCAACAGTCACATCTACATGAGATGACTAACCCCAAGGAAGGACTCTTCTGCCATTCTTCTGGCACTGTTTTTGTAGTGTGTGTCTCACAAAGGATTTCAATGTTGTTTCCAAGTCCAAAGACCTGTTTTAATGATGCTGTCTGGATTTCAAAATACAACGTTAACGTTTCCGGGGCAGGACTGAGGAGAGGGTTCAGTAGTTAAATTACTTGCTGCTTAAGTGGTAGGATCAGAGTTCAGATCCCTTCCAGTCATAATCAAAGCTAGGCAGGCATGGTGGCATGCACATACTTACCATCCCAGCATTCCAAAGCAGAGGCAAGACCTAACCATGGAGATCAAGCAGGGCAGACCATCGTGTTTATGAGCTCTGGGTTCAGTGAGATACCCTTCTTAAATCATGAGCAAATTAAGTGAGAAAGACATCGAGCATCAACTTCTGGCCTTCACATGCATATATACTTGCAGGCATGCACACTTGTGCACAAATGCACCTACGTATGTACAGGAAGGCATGCAAACATGCAAGCACACACCACATATTTACACATAAAAAGTTTTTTTTAGGACAGAAAAACAGAGTTGTTTTAAATATTTAGTGTGTTCCTGAGAGTTTGAGCTAATTACTGCTAAAGACACTCAACTGAGTATTATCCCATAGGTAAACATGAAAACCAGCACCGAATATTTATTTAGCAGATAGCAGCATACCTGGGTTAGGTACTTGGATGACATCACTGTATTTGTTCTCATCAAAGAGCTTTGAGAAATTCCTCCTGCATTCAGGGTAAAGATGAAGATAAAAATGAGGAGGTCAGAGTCTTAAGTTCAGCCATCATAAGATGAGGTGTTTTAATTCAAGTTTGCCCGTTCTTCATTAGCATGCTGCACAGCTCCCTTTGCCTCCTGAGAGCTGGATGTCTTCTCACATCTTGATTTTTGCTCTTCCCTTGCTTCCTTCCGCTCTCGAGTGTACAGTTTTGTAATTATTTTAATAATTCAGTCATGAGTCTGTGGATACGGTTCAGTGGGTAAGAGTGACTGCTGTGTAGGCAGAAGGACCTGCGTGTGAGTTCCAAGCATTCACAGAAAAGCCAAGCATGGATATGTATGTCTGTATCTCCAGCTCTGGAGGATGGAGACAAGTGGATCTCAGCAACTCTCTGAGGATACAACTTCAGTTCCCAGCTTCCACTTCTAGTGGCTCAAAGCAATCAGTTCCAAGGAAGATGATATAAATGTACCTCCCCATATACATGTAATTAATGTTTTAGTCTTTTAAAAATGATCCTATCATGTCACCTTGTTGAACTGGAGACAGTACTCAAAACACATCAATTAGGATGAGAGATTGCCTTTTCATCTGAAGTCCATCACCTAGCAAAAGGATGCTAAAAAGGCCTCATGACAAAACAGACACGATCACTCAAATATACAGGCCTGCAGTTCCACTGCCAGCCACCTTCAGGCAAGGTTACTTTTTGACACTTTTGAGCAGAAGAGAAAACTGGAATAAAATTAAATAAAAGTCAGGAAATTCAGATAGAGTAAAGTGCTCTGAGGAAGGGAGACCAGCCAGTATCTTGCCTTGTCCTAAGTATTCTAGTGCAGTCAGTGTGTGCGTAAAGGACGTGGCCACCTTGAGATGCTGGTGGGCATATGTCAGCCCCCCTTTCTACATAAAACCTGCCATCTGGACAAACTTTTTCTTCAGTGTAAAACAAATCACACAGATGCTTGGATTTCAAATAATTCTGTGGTTTTCCTGACCCATAGCTATGAACCATATGTAACCTTTCCTTCTGCTCTTGATCTCATCTCTGCAGTTTTATCAAGGGAGGGTTTGCAGCACATGGGATATTGAATCTCAGAGGGACCATTTCTTTGAGAGTGCAGTTGCATCTGACCTGGCTATACCTTTGCCTTCTCCATTACATTCCGTGCAGAGCCAGATAAACATCTTCACACCACACCTCATACACTTTGATTATCACCCTTAGGTGTACCTGAAGGAATCTAAGTCATCAGGCCATAGAGATATTTGCATTTTGCATTTACTATAGAACAAGTCATAATAGTTAAGATATGGAACTAGTCTAGGTGCTCATCAACAGATGAATACAACGAGAAAACGTGAGGTGGGGAGGATCTGGGAGGAGATTAGACACGTGAAACCATGATCAAAAGATATTATATGAAAACATTATTTTCAATAAAACATTTTTATAAAAGGAAATGTGGTTACACACATGAAATAGAATTTTATTTAGCCAGGAAGAATGAAATTATATCATTTACATTTACCTGGAGACCATTATCGTAAATGAAACAAGTTAAACTAAGAAAGACAAATATCATGTTTTCTCATATGATGAATCAATCAGCCAACCAATCAATCTATCATCTATAAATAAATATATACATAGTGTATGTGTCAATAAAGCATAAGGGGAGAGGTAAGTTGTAGCAGGGAGCATTATTATTCTTATCTTCCCAGTCATTTGCAACTCCAACTCCAACTTGTTACCAATCCTCTCTGCAGCTGTACATCCACTGCCCTGTCTTGAATAGCAGGAAAGTCACAGTGACAGGAGCTTAAGGTAGCTGGTCACATTGCTTCTATAGTAAGAAAGGAAAGAAAGATGGATGCTTGTGCCCAGCTCACTTTCTCCTTCATATTCAATGCAAGAACTTCAGCCCATGCACTATGATGCTCACAATTAAATTGGGTCATCCCACCTCAGTTAATATGATCTAGATAATCTCATGCAGACTTGCTCAGAGGAGCTTATCTCCTAGGCCACTGTGGATCTTATTGATATTGGCCTTATTAACTATCATGGTGGGTAGCTGACCATCTTGTGGAGAGAGCTAGAAATCTGTTAAAATATTCCAATAACTTCCTCAATCTTGAAAGAAAATCAACAAATAATATATCAAAAGATGAGTGATAATGTGGGGATACTGTCCATTGTTAATGTGAGAGTTGCTTATCTGGCAAACTAAAGGCTAACAGGACTCATGCCAGACCCTCGCAGATGAATACTAAGGGAGTTGCCAGATATTAGGGCTAACACTACTATATGAGCTATACCCCCACGTGGAGCACTCTTCTGTGAGGACCCACACCTCTGAACCTTGGAGGTGGCTCCTGCAGAGATCATAACATCTGTTTGTTCTTTGAGGAGCTAGACAAGCCTCTGAGAATTGAACACAACTTCATAAGAAACATCCAATCCTCTTGACCTGAGGCCAAAGTTATTCTTTCTCTCTCATGGTTATGAGCAGAGTATGAATTGGTTTAGGTCTAAATGAGTATTTGCTTCCCACATGACTTTATGATGTCTCACACAGGGCAGTTATCACTTTGAATGCACAGGTCTTTATAGCCTCCCTAGCATCCTCCCTGGAATTATATTCTGCCACTCTTAAACAATCTGATAAATCTGTTACATATTCTACTGATGGGCCAGACCTCAGGATTTATATGGCAGGCAATGGTACACTATCTCTGGAGTGGGATACAGGAGATGGTACCTGTATCTCCTCTTAAACAGAACATACTTGCTCACTAGAAAGAAGGGAGGGAGGATGAAGAAGAATGAATGCTGTTAGGGAGCCTGTGGCTTTGAGATGCTCTGGAAACAGAAATGAAATTCTTATGCTGGTGGCCTCTCACTCCCAATCAGAAACTCCAAACTTTCATGCAGAGTCACCTTCATTTCTTCAGTTCATGCCTACTGCCGCATCCTGTCATTTATCCCCCTCCAATATTGTCTAAGTTGAAAATCATGAGTCACTTTTGACAGAATTTCTTTTCCTAACCTAAAAAAAACTCATTATAAGGAAAGCCTTAGCAAGGTGCAAATGAAAATGATCACACATGATGGTATATTAAAGGTTCATCTTTGTCAATAAGCTCTCAGTTTCATGATCTCAGATTATGATAATGGCCATTGTCACATTTTTAACTTTGTAAATAAACTGACTTCGTTTATTTATTTAACAGTTTCCCCTACCACCTCTCCTCCCACTCCTTTCCCCCACCCTTCCTACCCATTTACTCCTCAACTGTTTCTCTTCAGAAATGTGGAGACCACCTCTGGATAGCTACATGCCCTTACATATCAAGTTGAAGTAAGACTAGGTGCATCCTCTCCTATTGAGGCTAGACAAGGTCACCCAGTAGAAGGAAATGTTTGAAAGGCAGGCAACAGAATCAGAGATGGTTCCTGCTCCCACTGCTAGGAGTCCCACATGAAGAGAAGCTATGCATATATAACATGTGCGAAGGACCTCTGTCTGTCCCATGCTTGTTCCCGATTGATGGTCCAGTCTCTGTGAGCCACTATGGACCCAGATTAGTTGATTCTGTGGGTTGTGATCTCCTTACCCCCTGACTCCTACAATCCTTCCTCCTCCTCATCTTCCTCGGGATTCTTCAAACGGTGTCTAATGTTTGGCTGTGGGTCTCTGTATCTGTTTCCATAAGTTGCTGGGTGAAGCTTCTCTGATGACAATTAGGCTATGTTCCTGTCTAGGGACCCTAGTGCCAGCCTGACATCTGGGAAAGCCGCCAGAGTTGTTGGCCATTGTCCCTCGTACTTCCTCCTCTGGGAACAACTGTGTATGCCCTATTTTACCTTCTTGTCATCGGTGTAAAGAAAAAAGTCTTACCTGAGGTACTTTTAAGTCTATGTGTGACTAGCATGTCCGTTGTGTGAGATAGAGCTTTAGGAAATTTCATTGTTCAAACACTAGCACAGTGTTCTCAAATCACTCTTAAGTCATCAAATCCCTAGAAACAAGTGGGTTTTTATATGCTTTTCCAGGCCTTAGAAACACAGCTACTGAACCTGAAGTGTACAGTCTTTGCTTTTCCAGATGGTGGAAGCGCAAGCTAGTTAACTTGGGAGTCTGAAGCAGAACCCCAAATGTTAACCTCTAATTAAATCATATCCTCCTGGCATCTATAATGTTGGGATTATGGTAATGCATGGAGTTATTAAATATATCTAATTATTCAATTAATGAAAAGCAAATACCAGTGGAGATGAAAGTTGGTGAGTGACATGAGAAAAACCAAGTTTGACGGGATTGGAGCCTGCTGCTTCTTGACAGAAAGAGAAGAGATACCATTCTATCTGTTATAGTTTCACTATGCGTTGCTGCTCAAAAGTCATGATAGAATTTGGTGCACACTATGAGATGTTAGAAAGTGGGACCATGAAAACGTTTAGAGGCTCTGGGGCTCTGCTTTCATTAATGGATGAATCAACTTATTCAGTTAATAGATCAGTGGGTCATTGGAATGTTTCTGGATTGAGTATGCTATGGAAGCTGTGTTGTCTAGGTGCCTTACATACTTTCTGTTCCTAACATGTGATGTTTCTTGTTGTGTTGGAATTCTGATAGCAGCGAGACTACTATTAGATTTATACCCTTGATCTTGAACCAGAACACAAGCCTGGCTAAACCTTTTGTCTTCATAGATTCCCCAGTCTCTGGTACAATGTCATAGCTTGTGCTGAAGAAAGATCAGGATAGGTAAGAAGGGCCACATAAGACAACGCCATCTTTTTCCCTCAGAACTGAGGTAACTTCATGTCCCAAATACAGACTCTTGTCTGTGTCTGGATAGGGCACACTTGGCCATTTATCAAACATTGGCCTGCTTCTTGAGTGTTAGGTGATGTCTGGGTAATGTAGTAAGAGAGCTGAGGCCTGGAGGGAAACAGGGACTCCATGTTGATTTGAGAACCAGGAGAGATGTAGCATTTCCCTTAGGTATCCTTGACTCCCAAGGTTTCTTAGCGAAAGGCAAGGCAAGGTTAATAGCTTCAGCTTCCACACAATATTTTCCAAAGTCTGTTCTTGGTGACTACATCCTCATCACTTTGTGTAGCTAGCAGGGTGACTTGAAGGCTGGCAAGAGGCTCTGGTCCAGCCTGGTTTTCTCTGTTCTTGATCTCCTCTTACAGGTAAAACAGTAGACTAATCTTAATCATCAGCGAGCAGGGCACAGTTTTGATGAACTACCTCCTCTAGGCTTAGATGATTACTAACAATTGCAGAGGCACCAGACACAAAGCTGAGGGAACCCAGAGAGAAGCAGTGGCTAAGAGAATAAAGAATATCTCCCCTCTAGCTCTTGTCTATGACTGCAATTTGGGCACTTCATTGGCCAGAAAGATAGACTTTTGGATAACCAAAGCACTATGATTAACAGATTATTATGTATTATGATTTGATTATATTAAATATAATTAGAATCTTAAGGAAAGAGATCACATTTTTTTTAAAGATAGATGTGCTAAAATGTTCTGATAAAATTTTTGTGTTATTCCAAGGAGAATTGATCATAATTTTATCAAACCGGAGTGATATGCTTATCCTGATTGTTAGCAATTCTCAACTTTAATTATAAAACACATTCATTTCATTCTATTTTTAAAAATTTGTTCAGTTTACATACCTCACACCTCCTCCCTCATTCCCATCTTCCATGCCCTAGTCCTTAGAAAGGGGGAGCCCTCCTCCCCTATCATCTGACCTTAGCCTATCAAGTCTCATCTGTATTGCATGCATTCTCTTCTTCTGCGTCCTGTCAAGGCTGCCCTGCTGGGGGAATTGATCAAAGAGTGGGCACCAGAGTCCATGTCAGAGGTAGCCCCTACTCCCCATATTGTGGGCTGTCACAAGGAGACTGTGCTGCCTATCTACTGCATCTGCTCAGAGGGTCTAGGTCCTCATGATGCATGATCCTGGGTTGGTGCATCCATCTCTGCAGCACATCCCCACCCAATGCCCCTATTTGTTGGCTCCACTGGTCTCCTTGTGGAGCTCCATCCTCTCCAGGTCCTTCTATCTTCCAACTCTTCCATAAGACTCCCTGCACTCCACCCCAAAGTTTAGCTGTGAATCTCAGCATCTGCTTTGATCCCCTGCTGGGTGAAGTCTTTCAGGAGACCTCTATGGTAGGCTCCTGTCTTGTTCCTTTTCTTCACTCATTTCTAGTATCTATTCTATTTGCCCTTCTGAACGAGAATTAAACATTCTCCCTAGGGTCCTCCTTGTTACATAGTTTCTGTGGGTCTGTGAATTGTAGTGTGGTTACCCTGTATTATGTGGTTGATATCTGCTTATAAGTGAGTATATGCTATGAGTGTCTTTCTGGGTCTTGATTACCTCACTCAGGATGATCTTTTCTAGTTTCATCCATTTACCTGAAAATTTGAAGCTTTTCTTGTTTTTAATAGCTGATTAGTATTTCATTGTGTAAATGTACCAGTTTCTTTATCCATTCCTACATTGGGATATCTACACTGTTTTCAGATTCTGGTTATTATGAATAAAGCTGCTATGAATATAGCTGAGCAAATGTCCTTGTTGTATGGTGGACTATATTTTGGGTATATGACCAGGAGTTGGATAGCTGGGTTTGAGGTAAAACTGTTTATTCCCAGTTTTCTGAGAAAGCCACAGATTGATTTCCAAAGCTGTTGTACAGGTTTGTACTCCCAACAGCCCTTTCTCAACATACTCAGCAGCATGTGTTGTCACATGAGTTTTTTTTTTTTTATCTCAACCATTCTGATAAGTGTAAGATGGAATCTCAGAGTCATTTTGATTTTAATTTCCCTGGTGCCTAGGGATGTTGAACATTTTAAAAATGTTTATTGGCCATTCAGTATTCCTTTGTTGAGAATTCTCTGTTTAGTTCTGTACCTCATGTTCTAATTGGAGTAACTCTAACAAGAACGTGAAAGACTTGTATGAAAAAAACTTCAAGTCTCTGAAGAAAGAAGTTGAAGAAGATATTCTGTTTTTAATAACAAAAAATAAATACATTGAAGCCTGAGACTATGTGGAGAGCCACAGATAGCGCCCACGAAGACGCGCCTGGCCAGCACTCAATGAAGATGGCGCCTGGAAGCTTGCCAAGTACAATGACTTGACAAAATCCACTTCCTGCTTCTTCCCTGGAGCAATGCACCCTTGAGTGAGTCCCTTATGTGCATGCCTGAAGGCATAGCATGAGGTGGCGTGATCCACACGCACCAACCAAGAGTGACAACGTGGCAGTCTCTGATAGGACCAGGCACACTATAAAGGTTCTGTGGGCGCTTTCCCTGGGGTCACTTCGGTAATCGGGGTTCCTGAATAGACTGCTGCAAGAAGAGTTCCCGGTGTTGGTGTCTTTCCTGCTGGTCGGGGGCGGCATCGACAAGACTAGACAATCCCTACCCAAGGCCATGCTAGGAGCAAGCCTGATATGAACGCTTGTTTGGTGCCACAGACCAGGGCAAGGAGCAAGCCTGAGATGACCATCAGTGGGCAGGCTATGCCAGAGATGACTCTTGCCTAGTGTCACATACACAGGTGGGGCATAACACTCCTAGGACCATCCGAGACACCAAGAGACCCTGGGCATCATTAAGAGAAATGAAAAAGAAAGGGAAGAAGAAGGATATGTGCATAACAAAGAGAGGCAGAACTGGAGAACTCAAGGGTAGTGAGGAACAACCTGGTGTGGGTAGCCAGTGATGCAACCTAAGACTATGGTGATGTCCTTATCTGTGCTGCACCAGGGGACATATCTGGGTCCATGGCCCTGAAGCAGCAGAGGTCTGCTACCACCAAAAGCCAGACAGATGTCCCTGGACTGGGATGCCACCTGGAGCCATGTTAATATCTGAGAGATGTGCAGAACTGGCCCCATCCCTCACCTGAGCATCATGGGAGAGCTGATCCCACCCCCAGTCAGCTGCAATGCTTGGGAGAATAAAGGAAGCACAGTAGAGTTGGCCGTGGTTGTAGGAGTTGTGGTTGAGCTGCCTCAGGGATGTGAGCATGGGAGAGCTGGTCCTGCCACTTCTCTCCTGAATGGTGGCATGGATGAGGGAGAGATGCCCTCCCCTACTTCTCCCCTTGCCATCTATGGCAGGCGAAAGAGTTGGTTCTGAGGTCACCAGAACTGGAGAGCTGGCCCTGCCTTCACCTGCTGCAGCACTCAGGAGAGCAGGCCCTGCACCTAGCCTGGCAGCACAGTAGGGCAGACCCTGGTGGTGGAGGCATGAGTGAGCTGATCTCAAGGGCAGAACCATGGGAGAGCTGGCCCTGCAAGCTGTCTGCTGTGACTGCACAGATGAGGGAGAAATTCCTCTTGCCAATCCCTCACCACTTATGGCAGGTGGGAGAGCTGGCCCTAGAGTCATGAGAGTGGGAGAACTGACCCTGTTCCTCTTCAGCTGCACCTCATCCTGGGCAGCAAAGTAGAGCTGGCTCTGGTTGGAGTTGTGAGTAAGCCAGCCCCAAGGGTGTGAGAATGGGAGAGCTGGTCTAGCTCCTGGCCTGCTGTAGCATTTAGGAGGATGGGTCTTGTACCTCACCTGAGTTGGCCCGTAGTACATGAGAGCTGGCAAGCTAGCTTTTCCTCTTGCTGACTGCAGCGTTGTATGAGGACAGGGCTGAAGAGCTTGTCTTCATGGTATGGATACAGGATACCAGTTTAGATATCTCTCATACCTAGATCCAGGGCTTTGATTTAACCCACCCTAGCATCTACCCCATTGATGAACTGCTCAAGTGTGTGAAAGAGCCAGTCCTACAGATTAAACACTACAGGACCTCCATGGTACAGGGTAACAACAGGATATCCAAGAGGAGTCCTGGAGATGTTCCAGTATTGATAGTGTAGCATAAGCCAGAGACCTTGAACCAAACCAGTGACTCATTGCAATGAACATTTGCAAGCAAAGAAGAATGGACAAAAGAGTGTACTGCCGACTGAAGCATTACAGCTTTCAAAACAAGATTTTTTTTTCCTTTTGGGAGAGGAAAATGCAAGGGTGAAGGAAAGGTATGAGGGGACAGGAAAATGAATGGGATTAGGGTACATAATGTGAAATTCACAAATAACCTATAAAAAGCTTTAAAAATTTGCATAGGCATAATAATGGTCTGTATTTTAACAGTTTTAACTTTTATTTTCATAAATACTCAGAAAATTTTATGTCCAGTAAACGTCATAAAGGTATTTGCAATCTTAATAGGTGATTTTGATAATAACTTTTCAAAATTAGTTTTTAATGTTTATGTTTAATTTATATCCTGATTGTAGCCCCTCCCTCCTTTCCTCCCAGAGTCCCTCCCTCTCCCAACTTCTTCCCCCTATCTCTCCTCCCCTTGTCCTCAGAAAAGAGGAGTCTCCAACAAAGAAAGAGAATTTCAGACCAATTTCTCTTATGAACATCGATGCAAAAATACTAAATAAAATTCTTGCAAAACGAATACAAGAACACATAAAGGATATCATTCATCATGACCAAGTAGGCTTCATTCCAGGCATGCAGGGATGGTTTAATATACGGAAATCCATCAATGTAATCCGCCATATAAACAAACTGAAAATAAAAAACCACATGATCATCTCTTTAG
>CAJRSG010013912.1:0-20935 GCA_907169655.1 Acomys percivali
AGACACACCAAGAGAGACAAAGTGGGTGGGGCTTAGCATGCCTAGTGGCAACCATATATTAATAAGTAAATAAGTGAAATTAAATAAAAATTCATTTTAAAAGTTTTATTTTATAAACAAATATATTTTACAAAAATTCATTCAATAAAAAGCATTATATTAATAAAAATTTATTTTTTACGAAACAATTTTATTTTACAAAAAATTTTATATTATAAAAAATTTTACTGTATAAAACATTTTTATTTTATAAAAAAATTTATAATATAAAATAATTGTACTTCATAAAAATATTATTTTATATAAAAAAGAAAGAGTCGAAACTGGCTAAACTTCCACGATGCTGGCTCCTCTTCCCCAATTCCCCCCTCTCTCTGTCCCTCTCTGTCCACGGCCTCAAGTCTCCACTCACTTCCTGACTCTCTGCCACGCCCAGGAATCTGGAGCCACGCCCATGTTCTTCTGGGCCACGCCCGTGCTCTCCGCTACTCCGCCCACTCTCCCCTTGGCCCCTCCCAAGCTCTACAGGACTCCGCCCACCCTCACCTAGGCCCCTCCCACGTTCTACAGGATTCCGCGCACCCTCACCTTGGCCCCTCCCACGCTCTACAGGACTCCGCCCACTCTCCCCTTGGTCCCTCCCACACTCTACAGGACCCCGCCCACCCTCACTTTGGTCCCGCCTACGCTCTACATGACTCTGCCCACTCTCCCCTTGGCCGCTCCCATGCTCTACAGGACTCCGCCCACCCTCACCTTGGTCCCTCCCACGCTCTACAGGATTGGGTCAACTATCTCTGCGACTCCGCCCATGGTCTCCAGGTCTCCGTCCACGTGCTCAAGGACTCCACACGCTCTCTTTTAGACTCCGCCCTATTGTCCCGTTGGCTTTGCCCACGCTCTCCAGGACTCCACCCATGCTCGTCTTTAACCTGTCAATGCTCTACAAGACTCTGCCCATGGTCTTGACACATTAATATGACACCATCTAAGGAGAGACATCAAGAGAGCCACCAAGTGAGACAGGGTGGTCAGGGTGTAGTTTGTAGGTTACATCCATGTGTTAATAGTTAAATAATAAATAAATTAAATTAAATAAAAATATATTTAAAAAATTATTTTATAAAAAATTGGTTTTATAAAAAATTTTTAACTAAAAAGAGTTTCATAAAATATATTTTATTTTAGAAAGTAGTTTTGTTTTTAAAATATGTTTAAAAAATTATTTAATGAAAAGTGTTTCTTAAAAGGCGGGCGGTGGTGGCGCACGCCTTTAACCCCAGCACTCGGGAGGCAGAGGCAGGCGGATCACTGTGAGTCGAAGCTGCCCTGGTCTACAGAGTGAGTCCAGGACAGCCAGGGCTACACAGAGAAACCCTGTCTCAAAAAACCAAAAATAGAATTTATTTTCTAAAAAAAAAAAGAGTCCACACTAGTTAAACTTCCATTTTGCTGTTTCCTTTTCCCCAACCCCTATCTGTACCTCTGTCCCTCTCTGTCCCCAGCTTCATGTCCCCACTCAGCTCCTGACCCTCTGCCACGCCCAGAGTCTGGAGCCACGGCCTCACTATTCTCGGCAAAGTCCACGCTCTACAGGACTCCGCCCACCCTCACCTTGGCCCCTCCCATGCTCTACAGGACTCTGCCTACCCTCAGCTCGGCCCCTCCCATGCTCTACAGGACCACGCCCACCCTCACCTTGGCCCTGCCCACGCTCTACAGGACCCCGCCCACCCTCACCTTGACCCCGCCCACGCTCTACAGGACTCCGCCCACGCTCACCTTGGCCCCTCCCACGCTCTACAGGACTCTGCCCACCCTCACCTTGGCCCTTCCCACGCTCTACAGGACTCCGCCCACCCTCACCTTGGCCCTTATTTTAATGGATTGTTTTTGCTATTCAGGGTTTTTTGTTTCTCCATATGAATTTGAGACTTGATCTTTCAAAATCTTCAAAATACTTTGTAGGTATCTTGATAGGGATTGCGTTGAATCTGTAAGTTGCTTTTGGTAAGATGGCCATTTTTACTATGTTGATTCTCCCGATCCATGAACAAGGTAAGGACCTCCATCTTCTGATGTCATCTTCAATTTCTTTCTTCAGAGGTTTGAAGTTTTTTTTCGAATAAGTCCTTCACTTTCTTGGTTACAGTTACTCCTAGATATTTTATATTGTTTGTGGCTATCGTGAAGGGAGTCGTTTTCCTAATTTCTTCCTCTGCCTGTTTGTCATTTGTTTACAGGGAAGCTACTGACTATTTTGAGTTTATTTTGTATC
The DNA here is from genome assembly GCA_907169655.1 of Acomys percivali. Taxonomy (NCBI): domain Eukaryota; kingdom Metazoa; phylum Chordata; class Mammalia; order Rodentia; family Muridae; genus Acomys; species Acomys percivali. The sequence goes on from CAJRSG010013912.1 coordinate 2,279, forward strand.
CAACCAATTTGCTGAAGGTGTTTATCAGCTGTAAGAGTTCTTTCGTGGATTTTGGGGGTCACTTATATACACTATCATATCATCTGCAAATAGGGGTAATTTGACTCCTTCCTTTCCCATTTGGATCCCGTTGATCTCCTTTTGATGTCTTATTGCTTTGGCTAGAACTTCAAGAACTATATTGAAGAGATATGGGGAAAGTGGGCAGCCTTGTCTGGTTCCCGATTTTAGAGGGACTTCCTTGAGTTATCTCTCCATTTAATTTAATGTTGGCTGTTGATTTGCCTGTATTATGTTTAGAAAAGTGCCTTGTATTCCCGATCTCTCCAGAACTTTAAACATAAATGGGTGTTGGATTTTGTCAAATGCTTTTTCTGCATCTAAAGAGATGATCATGAGGTTTTTCTCTTTCAGTTTGTTTATATGATGGATTACATTGATGGATTTCTGTATGTTAAACCATACCTGCATACCTGGAATGAATCCTACCTGGTCATGGTGAAGGATGTCTTTGATATGCTCTTGTATTCGCTTTGCGAGTATTTTGTTGAGTAGTTTTGCATCAATGTTCATAAGAGAAATTGGTCTGAAATTCTCTTTTTTTGTTGGGTCTTTGTGAGGTTTAGGTATCAATGTGACTGTGGCCTCATTCGAGGAATTTGGTAATGTTCCATCCATTTCTCTCATTCAGTATAGCTTGAATAGTATTGGTATTAGCTCCTCTTTGAAGGTCTCGTAGAATTCTGCACTGAAACCATCTGGCCCTCGGCTTTTTTTTTTTTTTTTTGGTTGGGAGACAATCAATGGTTGCTTCTATTTCTTTAGGTGAAAAAGGGCTATTTAATTTGTTTATCTGGTCTTGGTTCAAATTTGGTAAATGGAATCGGTCGAGAAATTTGTCCATTTCCTTTAAATTTTCATATTTGTGGCATAAATGCCTTTGAAATAGCATCTTACGATTTTTTGTATTTCTTCGGTGTCTGTTGTTATGTCTCCTTTTTCATTTCTGATTTTGTTAATTTGGATAGTGTTTCTCTGTCTTTCAGTTTGATTGGTTAACGGTTTCTCTATCTTGTTAATTTTCTCCAACAACCAGCTCTTGATTTTGTTGATTCTTTGGATTGTTCTCTTTGTTTCTAATTTATTGATTTCAGCCCTGAGTTTGATTATTTCAAGGCATCTACTCCTCTGGTGTGTTTCTCCTTCTTTTTTTTCTAGACCTTCCAGATGTGTTGTTAAGTTGTTTATGTGAGATGATTCCATTTTCTTTTTAAAGGCACTTAGTGCTATGAATTTTCCTCTTAGCACTGCTTTCAATGTGTTCTACAAATTTGGGTATGTTATTCCATCATTTTCATTGAATTTCAGGAAGTCTTTTATTTCTTCCCTTATTTCTTCTGTGACCCATGTGTCATTAAGTAGAAAGTTGTTTAGTTTCCAAGTGTTAGTATGCTTTTTGTTATTTCTGTTGTTGTTGAAGTCCAGCCTTAGACCATGGTGATCTGATGAGATACAAGGTATTATTTCAATCTTCTTGTATCTCTTGAGGTTTGCTTCGTGACCTACTATGTGATCAATTTTAGAGAACGTTCCACGGGGTGCTGAGAAAAAGGTATACTCCTTTGCGTTTGGTTGGAAAGTTCTGTAGATATGTGTTGGATCATTTTGATTCATGACATTGGTTAATGAGTTTACTTCTTGGCTTAGTTTTTTAATCAAAGACCTATCATTGAGTGAAAGTGGGTTATTGAAGTCTCCCACTATTAATGTGTGGGTATTGATGAGTGGGGCAAGCTTTCTAAATAACTCTTTTACAAATGTGGGAGCCCTTGTATTAGGAGCACTGATGTTCACAATCATGATGTCTACTTGGTTGACTTTACCTTTGACGAGTACAAAGTGTCCATCCTCATCTCTTTTTATTAATTTTGGTTGAAAGTCTATTTTATTAGATATTAATATGGCTACCCCAGCTTGTTTCTTGTGACCATTTGCTTGGAATATTTTCCCCCAACCTTTTACTCTGAGGCAATATCTGTCCTTGTGGTTAAGATGTGTTTCTTGAATGTAGAAGAATGTTGCGTCATGTTTACGCATCCACTCCGTTAGTCTGTGTCTTTTTATTGGAGAATTGAGACCACTGACGTTGAGAGATAATAATGACCATTGATTGGCAAGTCCCTTCATTTTTGGTATTTGTAACAATCAACATTTTGTGAAGTTGTGATTTTGCAATGGTGTAATTACCTATTTCCTATGTAGTTTTGGTTGTAGTTTGACCAGTTGGGGTGGAGTTTTCCTTCTATTAACTTCTGTAAAGCCGGATTTGTGGCTAGGTACTGCTTGAATTTGTTTTTGTGATGGAATATCTTGTCTTCTCCATCAATGGTTATTGATCATTTTGCTGGATATAGTAGTCTTGCCTGGTCTCTGTGTTCTCTTTGGGTATGCAGAACCCCTGCCCAGGCACTTCTGGCTTTCATGGTCTCTGCTGAGAAGTCAGGAGTCATTCTGATAGTTTTGCTTCATATGATACTCGTCCTTTTTCTCTTGCCGCTTTTAATATTTTTCCTTGTTCTGTACATTTTGTGTTGTTATTATTATGTCGCGGGAAGATTTTCTTTTCAAGTCTATTCTATTTGGTGTTCTGTAGGCCTCTTGTATGCTCGTATGCTTCTCCTTCTTCAAATTCGGGAAATTTTCTTCTATTATTCAATTAAAGATATTATCTGGACTGGGGAGTTCGATGCCTTCTCTTTCCTCTATCTCTATTATTCTCAAGTTTCATATTTTCATGTTGTCCTTTATTTCATGAATGCTCTGTGTCAGGAACTTTTCAGATTTAGCATTTTGCTGGATGGTTGTTTCCAGTTCTGCAATTGTATCTTCAAGTCCCGATATTCGTTCTTCCATTTTTTGCAATCTGTTAGATAAGGCCACATCTGAGATGCTTGCTTTCTTCTCTGATGCCTCTTGATTGAGTTTTTCTTCTGTATGTTTCTGTATCATAGCTTCCATTTTTATCTTCATGTCTTGGACTGTTTTTATGATTTCCTTCATCTGGATATTTATATTTTTCTGAAATTCTTCAAGTGCCTCTTTATATGACTCTTTTAACTCTTCAGACCTGTTGTTTGCCTCCTCCAGCATTTGTTTACAGATTTTATTTGTTTCTTCCATTATCATCTTCTTTACTAAGGACTTGAGGTCATTTTCTTGACTATCCATTGCTGTTAGGTTCTCCAGGTTGTTTTCATTGGGAAAAGTGGGATCCGGAGATGCCAAACTGTTCTGGTTTTTCTTAGCCTTCTTTTGCTCTCTGCTTGTCATTTTGATGGCGCTGATGTTGGAAGATATTTTGTAGTGACCGTCATTGGTTAAGAGTGGTTAATTGATGACTGATTATACGTCAGGTGCTCTTGCCTTTGGGGATCAGGGAGTATTTCCGTGGAACATATAGGTGGTCTGCTTTCCCTCCTGGTAATTTTCCTCAGCACTGTGGGCTCCAGGCTGAGTCAGCCAAGTAGATTTCTGTTTGGACTTTACTGCTGTAATTCAGATCATCAGTTTTGGGACCTAGACTAAGGTCCGCACACAAACGTTCTGGTTGTGTAGGTTGATCCCAGCCGTCTGTCCTTCCTGTGGCTTTGTAGTCAACACCCAAGGAAAATCAGATCTTCTGGAGGTCTAGCTGTCTTTTAGGTCTGTCTCTATACCCTGTGAAGGTGTACAACCTCTTCCAGAATTATATGCCTGGAGGCACCAAGTTGGCTCTTGGTCAGCAATTAGATACTGCAAGCAAGACTCATGTTTTGTCTCCTGTAATGTAAGAGTGCCTGGCTTTCTCGGGCCAGGAGCCCCAGGTAGGCTCTCTCGTTCAAGGAGTGCAGGGCCAGTGCCTTGCGGCTAGGCTGGGTAGGAACAATAGGGTTGCAGAGCTCTGGGTGTCCCCCCCGCAGAACCAGATCTTCCCGCTGGCCTCTGATGCGCAGCTATCGCGCTAGGCAAGACCCACGTTTCCCTATAGGTCTGGGGGTACAATCCAAGCTGATTTCTCACTGCTGCTGTTTACAGGCTCAGTCTGCTGTGATCGGTGTTAAGTTGGGCCCCAGATGGCCAGCGAGCTGCAGTCCCACTTTAGCTGTCTCTGTTGAGTCCCGCAGCCTGTGCTTCTAAACGGACTAGGTGGGTGACATCCGCTGTTTGGGGTGGTGTGGAAGGAGGAATCCTAGGGCAGATTCACCCTCCTCACTGAGACTCCTCAGGCTGGGGATTCTGAAGAATCCTCTCCCCAAACAGCGAGTCTGTGCTTTATATGCAGGCTTCAGTTTTCATGTGGATTCCGTTCCAGAGTTTTTGGAGTGCGTTAAGCACCTCCGGGATGTTGCTTGTGCCATGGGGGTAGGCCCCCTGTTTGGTCTGCGGCCTTTGGAGCCCCACTCCACCTACAGTTCTCAATGTCCAGCAATCTGTTGCTACATTTATGTCCCTGGTCTCCTCGGAGTATCTCAGATATGTGTCTTATTGGTCGGCGCCATCTTGGAATCCCGCGTTGTTTGTTTTTTTATTGAAAAATAAAATCATTCATATTACATCTCAATTGCTATCCAATCCCATGCATCCACCCATTCTTCCCTTCCAACCGCTTTCACCCCATTCCCCTTCACTATGACTGTGACTGATGGGGACCTCTTCCTCTTGAATATGATGCTAGGTTATCAAATTTCTTTTTGGTAGTCTGCTATCCTTACCCCGAGTGCCATCGGGACTCCCCATCAAGGAGACATGGCCAAATAAGGGGCACCAGAGTTCATGTGAAAGTCTGTCCCCTGTCTCCAGTTAACTGTGGAGAATATCCTGTCCCTTGGCATGGTCTGGGTAGGGGTTTGATGATGACTACACATGTTATCCTTGGTTGGTGACATATATCGAGCAGAACCCCTCGGCACAGTTCTGCCCATCATAGTGTTCTTCTTGTTCCACGAATACTTAATGAAGACATTAATATATATTACAAAATGTATGATAGTTTCATGAGATATCTTCTGACATCCATTATGATCAGGATATTCGTTTCCTTGAAAAAAATTGCTGTAGTTCTGTGTTGTACCATTTTGCTATGATCCCCAGTTTGATGCAAGTTTATGAAATATATACTTATATTACATTAATATGCGTCTGAAATATCAGATAATGATATGCTTTCATTTGTTTCAGTTTTTTCTTCTAACCATACCAAGAAGCAATTCCCAAAGGAGTGTACCCATGATTCTTTTCTGAAAGAAATACCAAGAATATTTGCTTGTAATGGCCTTTCAGAGCTGGATAGAAAGATGTTCTGGGAATATTCACATGACAGTGAAGTTCATAAAACATGTCATTATGGAAAAGATCTGTATGAAAAATACATGTGTTTCATTTCTGAAACAAAATATCAAGAAGCTCTGGCTACTCCTGAGAGAACTCAGTCTGTGCCACTCATAATTTCACAATTGGAGGCTCAGGAGGGAAAAAGTTCACAACAACTTTCAAAATACAATTCTCTTCTGCACAGAAATAGGAAAATATTATGTAAGGAAACTAAAGGTCAACAGAGAATATGTATGGGATGCAAATTTTATGAATGTAATCTGTGTGGAAAATCATTTACCAAGTCCTCAAAACTTCAAGATCATCAAAGAATCCACAGTGGAGATATCACTTATAAGTGTACTAAAAGGAAGAAATCATTTACACAGTCCTCAAAACATCAAGCTCAACACTGCATTAACACTGGACAAAAATGTGAAAAATGTAATGAATGTGGGGAATCATTTACCTCATCCTCTGCTCTCCAGGATCATCAAAGTATTCATTCTCAAGAATATCCTTACAAATGTAGTGAGTGTGGGAAATCGTTTACCAACTCCTCAAGTCTTCATGTTCACTACAGAATCCACAATGGAGATAAACTTTACAAATGTAAAGTGTGGGAAATCCTTTTCCTGGTACTCAAATCTCCAAGTTCATCAAAGAATCCACACTGGAGAAAAACCTTACAAGTGTAATGAGTATGGAAAATCTTTTACCCAGAACTCAAACCTCAAAGTTTATCAAATAATTCATACTGGAGACAAATCATATGTATATAATAACTGTGAGAAATCCTTTAGAGTGTCCTCAACACTGAAAGATCATCAAAGAATCCACACTGGAGAAAAACCTTACAAATATAGTGAATGTGGGGATCCCTTTACCCATTACTCAATTCTCCAAGGTTATGAAAAAATCCATACTGGAGATAAACTGTATGAATGTAATAACTGTGAGAAATCATTCAGACAGTCCTCAACACTTAAACATCATCAAAGAATCCATACTAGAGAAAACCCTTATAAATGTAATGACTGTGGGAAATTCTTTACTTGCTCTTCAACACTCCAAAATCATCAAAGGATCCATACTGGAGATAAACCTTACAAATGTAATGAGTGTAAGAAATTTTTTACTTACTCTTCAACTCTCCAACGTCATCAAAGAATCCATGCTGTAGATAACCCTTACAAATGTAATGAGTGTGGGAAATCCTTTACTTGCTCTTCAAATCTCCAAGATCATCAAATAATCCATACTGGACATAAACCTTACAAATGTAATGAGTGTGGGAAATCCTTTACTTGCTCTTCAACTTTCCAATGTCATCAAAGAATACATACTGGAGATAAACCTTACAAATGTAATGAGTGTGGGAAATCCTTTAATCAGTCTTCAACTCTCCAACGTCATCAAAGGATCCATACTGGAGATAAACCTTACAAATGTAATGAGTGTGGGAAATCCTTTACTCTCTCTTCAACTCTACAAAGTCATCAAAGAATCCATACTGGACATAAACCTTACAAATGTAATGACTGTGTGAAATCCTTTACTCAGTCTTCAACTCTCCAAGGTCATCAAAGAATCCATACTGGAGATAAACCTTACAAATGTAATGACTGTGTGAAATCCTTTACTCAGTCTTCAACTCTCAAACGTCATCAAAGAATCCATACTGGAGCTAAACCTTAAAATGTAAAGAGTGTGGGAAATTATTTACCCAGTACTCAAATCTCCAAATTCATGAAATAATTCATATGTGAGACAAACCATATAAATGTAATAACTGTGGGAAATAATTTACAATGTCCTCAAATCTTGAAGTTCATCAAAGATTCCATACTCGAGAAAAACCTTACAGTTGTAATGAGTGTGGGAAATCCTTTATGAAATATTCATCTCTCCTAAGTCATCAAAGAACCAATAGCTGAGACATATCATATAAATATAATAAGGGTGGTAAATCATTTACATAGTACTCATCATTTCAAGCTCAACACTGAATTCATACTGGGGACAAATCTTACAAATACAGTGAATCTGGGAAATTCTTTACTTCACCCTCACCTTTCCATGTTCATCAAAGAATCCATACCTTAGAAAAACTTTACAGATATAAAGAGTGTGGGAAACCCTTTACCAACTCCTCTAGTCATCAAATTCATTACAGAAACCTCACTGGAAATAAATATTACAAATGTACAGAATGTGGGAAGTGTTTAACCTTGTCTTCAACTCTCCAAGTTCTTCAAAGAATCCATACTAGAAAGCAACCTTATAAGTTTAATATAGGAAATACTTTTGGGAGACCTAAACTCTTCAAGCCCACCACAGAATACATACCCAAGTCATACCTCATTTATATAAAGAATGCAATGTCCTTTACCCAGAAATCATATCTTCAAAGACAACAGATCATGTAAACTGGAGGCACACTACTTTAGGAAAAGCTAAAACATTAGCGCACATAGAGATTTCCTATAAGAGTCTAACTTGATAGGGAATTACTATCCCAGAGTTCATTTGAGAAAAATGGTTTTTAAGTGAGAAAAATGCTTGTAAGTATTTAAACAACGTTGAAATCATAGCTATTCTCAAAGAACCCATACCAGAAATCTTAAAACTTGGTAGGAGTTGGAAAAGTTTTACAACAGCATACTCCCTATATTTTTATTACAAAATTATTTGGAAAATAAAATAAGAAAGACTGTTTCATGCTATTTTAATCTGATGGATTGATTAGTTGTGCTAAAGAATTCACGTAAAAACTAAATAAAGAAATAATGTTTTAAAATGTAAGGACTTAATCCAGGATAATAGTACTAATATCTATGCTAAGACAAGCCTGTTGCAAAATGTTCTATATAGTTTATTATGGTAGAATACTGGAAAGTTTAAGATATATTCTATATGAATTTTATTTTGTTGGTAGTCTTTCTGCTTTTCATGTATTATACATTATAGATACTTTTAAATCTGAAGCTAATCCCTTATTTGTCATGATTATTAATAAATATATTACACCTCTGTTCTATTAATTCTGCATTGATGTTATTAATATTCACTACGTGCTGTGATGTTGTTGTTCATATCACATATTCCACAGTTCATAATGCCAACAAAAATATCTCACACAAAAAAAAACCAAATTTATCCCTGTCGAAAAATTACCAGACAGTCATTAGGAAGAGAATATCTGAGGGGCAGTGAACACACGGAGTATAGTGATACCTGAGGGTATGTGTTTTGTGGGAAAAGGCATCACCATTTGGATCCATTGTGGGAAGATGGGATTAAGGCTTTAAGAGGACCAATCTTTCTCTGGTCGATATGTTTGTGGTCATAGAGTATGTGAAATATTTTCCATCGTCACATTATCCTTTATAGGAGTTTGGTCTAAAATATTGCTCCCATAAAGAATCTGTAGCTACAAAGATGAGGCAAATATGCCTCATCCCTAGTTAAAAATAATATCCCTGCCACTTAACAACGCTAAGTGTGACTCTATGTAATTGGGACACAATGGATGTTTACTCTGGGGATTCTACTGATAAAATGTAAACCAAAAATTACCTCTAAAATGTTATCTTAATGTCTATACAAAAAAAACTACTGAAATATTATGGTATAGGTCATTTAAATATGTGTAGTATTTTATGAATGGATTCATTAATGGGGGATTCATCAATATTATAAATTAACAGGCTAAATTTTGTAAGGTTTATATTTAACTTCAAACATACCAACGTATAAATGTGATTAAAACAGATGAATTAATATTCCTATGTGTGTACAGATAGTTCATATTGTTTAAGATAATTCAAACACAAATGACCTAAGTTCATATGAGATATTTGTTCAACCCACGTACAGATAAAAATTGCTCCTAAAACATATCATAGATGATGAAATGTTGATTTGTAGCCATAATCAATGCCTCAGAAGGTAGCCTTACTCTGGAACTACCACCCACGATATTGTAGTTGATGAAACAAGCTGAGGCTATAGGTAAACTGTTTAATGTTTCATGGAGGATTTCTTTGCCCCTGAGAATTTTAACATTAGTTTGAGAAACTCAAATTCTCAGATGGAGCTTCAACAGGATGGATTTTCCACTAGGTACCAATTTTCAACAAAGTTTTAAGCCCTTGATTAGAGTAGGCATTGGTTGGTGAAGCAGGTGTCTTATTGGACTATGGAAGCTGTTCTACTTCATATATCTGTCTCCTACATTATGTGAGACCATGAGCATCAGTATCAGGAAGGAAGATTGATTGAGTTGTGGGTCAGTCTTGAGCTTGAATTAGAGATGTCAGCGGGAGTTCTTTCAACAATTTTCATGTTAGGATTTTACAACTGCATAGTGACAGGACTGAGGCACTGCCTCTTTTTATAATCTGTGGATTTGGCCTCTCTTCTTGCTAAATATTTAGTTCTATTCATCTTTATACATGCACAGTCCCTGAGCATTGATATGCTTCCAATTCCACAAGAGCTGTATCCCAGGACCATGGAAATGAGAATCCTATACAAACTTCAACCATCAGACTATTGCACACTCTGTAGATTTTAGAATATCCTCTGGTTAAAATTGACAAAGGTAGTGAATTACAACTCCGTAGACTTATGCTAGGCAGCTAACTTGTGTGGTTGGCACAACACAGGGCCAGACTTATACCTTGTTTAAGACCAACTAAATTTTCCGTGGAAAACACTACCCTGACACAAAATTATCTTGCTGATGCACACAGTGTGTTTCTATGGTTTTATTATCAGGGCTTGAATTAGGCAAGTCTGATTATACTAGCACAAGATCTGGATTCCTTCTGGCTTTGAATGCTATAGGGATTTTAGGACTAGTGAGTATGATATGGATGTGCAAGTCTTTATGGAGTAGTTAAATTTTGACCAAGTGTACACTGAAAACAATATTACAGTACCAGTTGTTCTCATGCTAAATACGAGTGTGAAAAAGTAGGGGACCAGAAGTCTGCATGTGGAAAGTAGGAAAATGAGGGAAACTGCCTATGGTCCCATTCATTTCCTCCTATGTAACACACTTTATTTTCATGAAGCATAATTCAATAGTGCAATATGCTTCTAATGCTATATGAATGAAGCATTAATTTTCACTATGTATTTTCAGTGAGATTTGTGGTCGTGCTGGTCCCACTAGACCTGTTTTTCGTTGCAATTAAGTGTGAATCTTGTACAAATCTCAATCCTAAGTAATTCCACAGAGTCAAGTTGAGAGAAGTTTCTCAGGTCATAACTGCTTAAGATAGTAATTTCTCATATGGAATCTTGTGGAAGGCAGCTGACAGGGGTTTTTAATAAGAATAGAGCCCAGTGAGGAGATAATTTTTTAAAAGTACCTTTGACTTACTCTTTCAACTCTGGCTATTTTATGATGAAGTTATGGCCATTTTTCCACAGTACAAATGCTCAGTAATACATATGTTTTGTTTTGTTTTCATGACTAATTCTTTTTTTTAATCTTCTTGGGATTTGTAGATGGATGATAAGCTTTGAACCAACAACATATATTCTGTGTCTGCACACTAGAATTTTTCTGCAAATTATTGGATTTTACCCCCAAGACAGAAGTCTACATAATAAATAAATTATATATATATATATATATATATATGCACACACTTACATGAATGTTTTAAAAATAATATCAAGTGCCAGGTGTGGTGGCACAAGCCTTTAATCCCAGCATGTGGGAGGCAGAGGCCTGCGAGTTTGAGGTCAGCCACGTCTACAAAACAAGTCTAGGATAGCCAAGGCTACACAGAGAATCCCTGTCCTGAAAAACCAAAATTAATAATAATAATAATAATAATAATAATAATAATAATAATAATAATGTGCTATGGTAGTAAGATATTACTTAGCATGCTTTAAAAAAACTAAAAATTCAACTGCTAATAGCTAAAAAGGAATGTGTTCTTTTAAGAAGCTTGTCTTTAAATGTAAAAAAAAAATTAATTTTCATGACAAAATTGTGAGACAAGGGCCACAATTCCACAAATTAAGACATTAACACAATTCCCTGAGGATTTGCAAACTTTTTGTCTTAACTAAATGTCTATACCTCCCACTCTACCAAAAAAAAAAAACAGGAACAAAAAACAAAAAGAAAATTGAGCTTTTATATTGTAAGAGCAGGCCTATTTCAAAAGCTAATAGAGCTGGGCGTGGTGGTACAGCCTATAATTCCAACCCGCTGGAAGGCAGTGGCTAATGGATTTCTGTCAGTTAAAGGACAGCTTGATTTACAAACCAAGGGCTTGACAGCCAAAGCTACAGAGAAACCCTGTAAAAAAAAAGAGAGGGGAAAAAATGTAATAGAAAACTTAGCATACCTTACTATTTCTGCTGTATTTACAATAGTACAACAGCCCTCTATAAATACAATGACTAACAAACCTGCCTACGAACTAAAAAATAGTTTAGGTATCCTAGGTGCTATACACTGAGTTAAAAAAAGTATCAAATATCTACTAATGATAAGTAATTTAAATGTAATAAAATTAATGTTATTAATAAATTCAGAATCTCTTAACTTTTCTACTGTTACTGATTCAGCTAATAGTATAATAATGAATAGTATATTCATTCAGTCCTATGTGAAAAAAATACCTACCCAGTCAACACTAGGAGACTACTGTACAGATTTGCAAAGACCTTCAATTTTCCCAAGGGAAAAGATCAGCAAGGGATAAGATTATAGGAAGTGTACAGCAGAACTGGGAATGTGATGTAGTATCCTCTAGAGAACAGGTGTACACAGATGTGCAGTACTGACTACTCTCCCAGAGGTCCCTGGTTTGAGTGTCATTACCCATATGGTAGCTCACAGCCATTTATAACCCTAGTGCCACAAGATCAGATGCTCATTTCTGGCCTCTTCAGACTTTACACATATTGTACATAGATAAGTATATGGGTAAAGCACCTATACATGTAAAATACATATGAATTCATCTTTTTTTTAAATGAATGAAAGGAAGGAAGGAGGAAAAATGAGGCTCCAGAGAGGATGCTGGGTAAGGGGCAGGCAGTTGTGTGCCTGCTGCTGAGGGTACCACTTTCCTAGGCCTTCATGCCTGTGGACACAGACCTGAGCCTTCAAGTGCCCCAACATCTGGATTCTGGAGGGAAGATCAATGACAGCAGAGCCTCTGCTGCCTCCCAGGGGCAGCAAACATCTACAATCATTCTGCACACCCAGGCCAAACACACCCCTGACGTGAGAACATGGACCTGTCAGAAGAAAAATGGTCTGTCCCAATGTGCCCACATGCCTAGCAGGCCTTGCCTGGACCCTCAAAACTTAACCACCGACTAGGCAGCGCCTGATAACCAGGCAACCATTCTGAGCATCCAGGAAGCCAGTCATAATCTGTCTGTTCTTCCCAGGCCTACACCCCATCCCCATCTACACTCCACCCTACACACTGGGCACAACCCAGGACACGTCACACTCTTCCCTTCCTTCCTCCAGAGACCCCAAGTGGTTCTCAGACATGGATCTTTCTTTCTGCATCCTTGTAAGACACCACATATCTCCCCGTGTCCAGGGCTCAGCACAGATGCAGCTTGCAGCTCTCTCAGGAGATTCAAATGGACCAAAAGGCACTTAGAAAGGAGGCAGAAGAATCAATCTTCACTTGTCCCATCAGGATCGCCCCAGCACATTCCCACTCCTGACCCCTTCTATCACGTCTCCCTTTTTTATAAAAGACTTTACTAATTTTATTTGTTAATGCCCTATCTATGTGTGCACCAGCTTGTTGGAAGAGGACATGAGATTCCAGTATAGAGGACTATCAGCCACCAAGTGTTTGCTGGCAATTGAACTGAGGACCTCTGAAAGAGCAGACAGTGCTCTTAGCCACTGAACCATCTCTCAGTCCACTACAAACAAAAGTCTCAGACTCCTCACAAAAAAAACTACACCAGGCACTATCGTTCTTTCTCTCTAGGGCCCAGACATATAGAACAGACAATTATTTCTCCCTAGAGAAGATGGGTCTGGTCTACAGGCTGCAGACAACGACACCTACAAATACAAACACAGATCGTCTACAGACACTCTTTCTCCCTCCCTCTGTCACTCCCTGTCTCTCTCTTCCTATTTCTCTGCCTGTATCTATTTCTATCTCAGTCAGTCTGTCTGTCTGTCTGTCTGTCTGTCCGTCCGTCCGTCTGTCTGTCTGTCTCTCCGTCCGTCTGTCTGTCTGTCTGTCTGTCTGTCTGTCTGTCTGTCTGTCCGTCTATCTATCTATCTATCTATCTATCTATCTATCTATCTATCTATCTCTAGTTCCTCCTCACTCCACCTCTTTCTCTCCATCTGTGATCCACACAATTTCAACTGCAGTACCCAGGAGACCAAGTGAAATACAGAATCTGATCACTTGGCAAACGCTTGTCACTCTCCAACAGGAAGCCTTCCTTCCAGTTGCACTGAGAGTCTCCAGGGGACTGGCTGCACTTAGCCAAAACCTTCTAGGATGGCCCCTAGGAGAAGTCCACCCTCCCAGCATCCTCGAGACAGCCCTGCCATTGTTTCTACTTCTCATCCTTTGATTCCTACTGAGAGCATCCACTCTGATGCTCCAAAGGGAGATCCATCGGGATTGGGCCTGCTCTGAATGCTCAGAGGTGCCAGGCTGGCAGGGGACCCACAAGTAAGGGTCCTGCTACCTTCCACGTGGTTGTCACTCAACTGATCCCAAGCACCAAGTCTCATGGAACTTCACGAGCTCAACCCAGCCACCCTGGAAAACTGCAGACCTTGTGCTTGGGCCACAGATATGAAGCCCTAAAGTGCTTCTCTACATGCCATCCTGTCCTTCTGACGATCACCTGTGACCTAAACACCATAATAATTGCTACACATTGGGTCCTCTATGGACTTGCCTCTGTCCTCTCACATCCTTGATTCCCTTCCAGGACACACACAGAGAATCAACACACACATAGAAACATACCCACACACAGACACACACACACACACATACAAACTCACACACACACACAGTAACAGACACACACAGAAAGAGACACACACACACACCTACCTCCCAGGCTTATAAGATCCCAGACTCTGGCACCAGTGCCTTCTTTATTTTTCCACTTGAGATCCCTGGACAGGGCAGGGAAAAACAGGATAGGGGCCTTTTCATGCCCTGAACCTCTTATCCCTAGTAGGCCAGGTGAGCTAGCCAGTCAGCAGAAGCAAACAACATGTTGCCTGTATGGACGCTGGGCATCGAAATGAAGAGGCTTCATAGTGTACCTGGCCTGGATGGTTAGCTGACTGCCTGGCATCTAGAGAACATCCTTCAGTCCACAAGTTCTTCTGGCTGCTTCTGTTAAGATTCACCACAAATCACAACACTGCCTTGGGTCTTGGCCTACTAGGTACACACAGCAAGGTTGCATATGACCTGGATATTGTTCCCATGCCTTGTAGGGTTATGAGATATCACTCCTTTCTGGACAGACCAGGGTTCCCCAGCTCCACCTGTAGCACAGCTCCAAGATAGATAGATCGATAGATAGATAGATAGGGGGGACTGAATATGAGGGTACTAAGAGAGATAGAGGAGGGCAGGGGAGGGGTTCAGTAAATAAAATGGATATTTGGCCAGGAAGGCTTTCTGTTTCTGAGTTCCTAACCACTGTCCAGAGAAACTGAGTAGCCTGTGTGTGTATGTCTGTGTCTGTGTGTGTATGTGTGTGTGTGCACGCATGTGCATGCCTATGTGCCTATGTGCATGCCTGTGTATATGTGTGTATATGTGTGTGTGTGTGTGTGTGTGTGTGTGTGTGTGTGTGTGTCCTAGAAGTGAGCTAAGCCAGCTCTGGTTGTACAGGAGACTCCACTACCAAAACTATGGTGGTGCAAGAGTGGCCTTGTGCACAAACAAGGGCAGCCAGACAGGAGCTGTTTTCCACATAAACCCAGATGCAGCCCCTGCTGCAGGTCCTGTGTAGAGAGGTCCAATCACCCTGGCCAACATGGCCATCTAGAGAGGATCTGGAGGCTGTGCTTGAACAGTCCTGCTAGCCAAGTCCTGTGGCGTTCGGTATTGGCCATGGGTTACAAGGACCCTGCTTCTTCCTATATGTCTCCTGGCCCAAGAAGAGCTCAGGAGAACTGCATCCTCCCTGTCCATCCAAGAACAGTGCACCTCCTCATCAGGACCCATACTGCCACCCGCAGACATGCAGGGGAACTGAAGCAGAGATCATTAAAATAATTCATCTTGATCAGAGCAATGCACAGGAGATGGAAGGAACAGCAGGTGATGGGCACACTCCCTCAGACCTTGCAGAGTCAAAAAAAGCAACAGGCTGTTACAAGACTCTAGCATGGCCATCAAGCTTTTATTCCTAGACGGGCCTGAGATGCCTTTCTGGGCTGGCTGCAGGATTTCCCAAAGGGAAGCGGGTATGAGCTTGGGTGCCTGCTTTTACCAATGGTGGGATCACGGGGATTTTGAGAGATAGGTATATGGGAGGATGAGGTCGGATGGGGTGAAGAGGGGAGATGTGAAGGAGGAGGCAGGTACATGTCAGGAGGACTCCTGGGACACAATGCACCTCCCTGACACACACACACCACTTAGGACACACGGCAGCCCCTGAAGGGCTTGAGGGCTGGAGAATGGTTGAGAGGACATGTTCCTGTAGGCTACCCTCAAGGAACTCAACAGAAACTGTCAGTCCAATCTAGACCATAGGGGAGGAGCCTTAGAAACACACCAAGAGTACAGCCATGCCCCCTGGAAGACCTAGCAGCTCTGTGCATAATGCTACCCACTCTGGTAACCACTATAGTTGCCAGGCTTCTTCTCCTGGGTGTGCTGACATCTGTGACCATGGGCACAACAAAGATTCCTGGTTAAGGGCACAGGGGAACTTTGACAGGTGCCATGAAGCAGAGGACCACCTGCCTTAGGGACCACTGAGCCCAGTACTGGCTTCTCACCTGGCAGTAGGAGGCTCCCGGTTGATAGTAGGCAAAGGGCGGCCTTCCTCGTGCGCACTGGTGAGGGCTCCCGTTTCCCAGGTGTTCATGCCTGTGGACCCAGGTGTTTTCCTTCCTGTACACTGCCACCAGGAATCTGGGGGAGGATCAACATCAGCAGATGCCCTGTGAAGGCCGCAGACATCTCCCATCCTGATGCAGAGCCAGATCAACCATGCCGCTCATGTGAGAACAAGGACATGTCAAAAGAAGAAGTGTTCCATCCCAATCTGCTCACTTGCCCAACAGGCCCTGGCTTGAGCCCCCAACCCAACCACCTACTAGGCAGCGCAAGGCAACAAGGTAACCAGGCAACCATTCTGAGCTGTCAGGAAGTCTGTCACAATCTCTCTCTTCTGCTCAGGCCTCCACCCCTCCCACAGCCCCAGACCACCCTACCCACTCTGTATTGCTCAGGACATGTCACACTCTTCCATTCCTTTCTTCCGAGTTCCCAAGTGGTTCTCAGACATGGATCTTTCTTTCTGTGTCCTCCCAAGACACCCAGCTACTTGCCTGTGGCCAGGGCTTATCACAGATACAGCTTGCATCTCTCAGGAGATTCAAGTGGACCAAAGAGCCCCTAGAAAGGAGGCAGAAGGAGCAATTTTCACTTGTCCCACCAGGAGGCCGCCAGCATATTCCCACTCGTGAGTTCTTCTGTCACGTCTCCATTTTTTCCTAGAGGTTTTACTTATTTTATGTGTGAAACCCCTATTTCCATGTGCACCTGCCTGCATTCCATTATATATGACTGTGAGCCATTGAGTGTTTGCTGTGGTATTAAACTCAGGACATCTGGAAGAGCAGAGTTTCTTAGCCACTGGGTCATCTCTCCAGTCCACTAACAAAAGTCCCAGGCTCCAAATAACTACATCAGGCACTATCATCCTTTCTCTTTAGGGCACAGACAACTATTTCTCCCTAGACAAAATGGGTCTGGTCAATAGGCTACAAACAAAAACATTCAAAAAGACATACACACATCATCTACAGATCCTCATCCCCCCTCTCTCTTAGTAGCTCCTTTTCTCTTTACTTCTCCCTTTCCATCTGTGATCTACTCGGTTTCAGCCACAGTATCCAGCGTACATAGGTCTGTGTGGGACCAAGTAAAATATAGAATGTGATCACTGGGCAAATGTTTGTCACTCTACAGCAGGAAGCCTTCCTTCCAGTAGCACTGACAGTCTCCAAGGGCTCAGCTGCCCACAGCCAAGATATTCCAGGATGGCCCCTAGAAGAGGAGCACTCTCTCAGCATCCTCAAGACAGCCCTGCCATTGCCATCGATTCCCAACTATCTCACTCTTGTAAACCTTCTGCAAGCATCCACTCTGATGCTTCAAAGGGAGTTCCAACTGGATTGGGCCTGCTCTGAGATCTCAGAGGTGGCAGGCTGGCAGGTGACACCCAAGGAAGGTTCCTGGCACCGTCCACATGGTTGTCACTCAACTGGTCCCATGTCACTCAACTGGTCTCATGGACCTTCACAAGCTCAACCCAGCCACCCTCAAAACTGTAGACCTTGAGCTTGGGTCAAAGGGTTATGAAGCCCTAAAGTGCTTCTCTACATGCAATCCTGTCCTTCTGATGATCAATTCTGACCTAAAAACCATAATAATTGCTACACACTGGGTCCTCTATGGACTTGCCTCTCACCTCTCACATCCGACCTTCCCATCCAGGACACACACACACACACACACACACACACACACACACACACACAAACACAAACACACATCCTGCAATCTTCTAGGGCACACATTGTGGCACCCGTGACTTCTCTATTTTTCTACATGTGATCCCTGGACAGGGCAGGACAGGGTAGGGGACCTTGCCGACCAGTGAACTTATTCTCCCTGTTAGGCCAGGTGAGCTAGTCAGTCAGGAGAATCCAGAAGTTTGTTGCCCACAGGGATGCTAAGCATCACAGTGAAGAGGCTTCAAAGTGTATCTGGCCTGTATGGTAAGCTGACTGCCTAGTCTCTTTGGGGAATCCTTCAGAACACACCTTCCTCTGGCTGCTTCTCTTGAGATTCAACCCCAGAATGCAACACTGCCTTGTGCTCCTACCCAATAGAGGTGCACACAGCAAGGTTGCATAAGACCATGATTGTCCCTTACAGACCACTTGAAGGGTTCTGGGGTATCACATTTTTCCTGACAGATCAGGTTCCTGAGGTCCACCTTGAGCACAGCTGAGAGAGAGAGAGAGAGAGAGAGAGAGAGAGAGAGAGAGAGAGAGAG
>CAJRSG010013936.1:7348-23021 GCA_907169655.1 Acomys percivali
AGAGAGAGAGACAGAGAGAGAGAGGGAGAGGGAGAGAGAGACAGAGAGAGAAGAGAGAGACAAAGAGAGAGAGACAGAGAGAGAAGAGAAGAGCAGAGAAGAGAGAGAGAGAAGAGAAGAGAGACAAAGAGAGAGAGACAGAGAGAGAGACACAGAGAGAGAGAAGAGAAGAGAAGAGAAGAGAAGAGAAGAGAAGAGAAGAGAAGAGAGAGAGGGAGAGAGAGACAGAGAGAGAGACAGAGAGAGAGAGACAGATGAGCAGAGAGAGAGAGACAGAGAGAGAGACAGAGTGACAGAGAGAGAGACAGAGAGAGAGACGGAGAGAGACAGAGAGAGACAGAGAGAGAGACAGAGGAGCAGAGAGAGAGAGAAGAGAAGAGAAGAGAGAGAGAGAGAAGAGAAGAGAAGAGAGAGAGAGAGACAGAGGGAGAGAGAGAGAGACAGAGAGAGAGAGAGAGACAGAGAGAGAGAGAGAGGGAGAGAGAAGGGGAGGGCGGCCTTAGAGAAACTGTAAGAGAGACATGCAAGTGAGAGAGAGAGACAAGGTGGCAGGTTGGCCCTTTTATCTTCTGTCACACACCTGGCAGCAGGTGATGAGTCAGAGGTTGCTTGGCAGCCTAGAGGCAGGCCGCTTATATGCCAACACATACAACAGCACCCATACACATGAATATTTTTCAGACTTTAATAAGGGCCTGTGGGCTCACTCCCCCACCGAAGGCACTTGCTGCAAAACTTGAGTACTTGGGGTTGATCTCTAGAAGTCACCTGGAGGAAATAGGGACGAGACACCTGTACGTTGTTGTCGGTGTGACACGCCTGTGAACACTCTGGATCAGGTGTGTACACACAGGGGAAATTACTAAAGATGAAGTTAGGAAAGCCAAGAAAACAACCAGAAGTCAAGCTAAACCGCAAACAGCAGTCAGCAGCACCTTCTTGAGGAGTTCTCCAGGAGCGCTTCTCTCTCTCTGTCTTTCCCTCTGGGCTCCTATTTATACCCTCTCAGAGTCCACACAAGGATGTGTTTCCGTGGACCAAGGTCCCGGGCCCTCCTCTCATCTGCCTGCATGCTGCCGCGCTTCCCGCCATGATGATGATAGACTAAACCTCCGACATAGAGAGGCATTTGGATGACAAGTTGGCAAAGGGTGGATTGTGATGGCTACTTTTGGTTGTCAACTTCACTGTATCTGGAGTGAACTACATTCCAGCAAAGACAACATGTCTTTGATCCAGCTGATATCAGCTGTGGATAAACTAAAGGCAGTTTTCAATTTCACGCTTCTGATCAAAATGAAATATATTTATGTGACATAACCTGAACTTCCATTACATTCCTTCCCTCCCCTTCTTGTTCCCTTCCTCCCTCCACCCTTCTTCTGAGGCAGGGTCTCATGTAGCCCAGTTGACCTCAAACTCACTATGAAACAAGGATAAGCTTGAACCCTGATCCCCTCCCATGTGTCCACAGGAGGAGGCCCGGGAGCATGGCGCTGTGGTGGCCTTCTATCGAACCCATCTCCTGTATGCCATTCAGGTGAGTCCCCTGCCTCCTGCCTCCATCCCAGGGTACCCACCCGGCTTCATCACTCCTCTGCCACTACCTGGGCCTCAGCTTCTCCTGTTCAGAGCCAACCTGGGGCTTCTGGGAACATGCCTGTGCTGGGACTTACCTCATGGAGCATTGACTCTCTTGGGTTTGAGTAGAGACTTGCAATGGTTCGGGAGACACCCAGCAGGTGCAGCAGGGTGTGACTCTGCCTCTGTCCCCTCCCACCTCACCAGGGACAGATGGGCGAGGATGTACAGTGCATTCTCAGCCAGATCCTGCAGATGCAGCGGCTGTAGGCGCAGGGCCGCCGAGGACAGAGCTCAGCTGTTAGGTCTCCATTTGTCACCTCTGCAAGCTAAAGCCACAGACACCAGCATCCTCAGACCCCATGGGGACAAACAGGACTGGACACACAGTGGGAGACCAGCCTGGGCCTTAGCAAAAGTGCCCAGCTCACCCGTCAGCCCACAGCTCCCTACACTCAGATCCTCTTATGCCCATCACTGCCCACATGATGTGTTCTGACTTCTGGTATGCCGCTTACATCACATCTGACCACCCAGGTGTACAAGCTCAGAGGGAGAGAGAGAGAAAAAAAAGGCAGAGAGAGAAAGAGAGACAGAGAGGGACAGACAGACAGACAGACAGACATAAGAATTGTGAGACACTGGGTAATGGGTGATGTCACCGAAGAGGCAGCGAGACTCAGAACACATTTGATCTTCGGGATCCATAATACAATTATGCAATAAATATGAGTGCAATGCAATATTTAAAGTTGTGCCTCAGGGGTGGAGACCCCACCTAGGACCCCCAGGAAGGGATGGGGGTGTAGTCAGGGGTGGAGCCATGTGACCACTCTAGAGGTGATGGGATCTGAAACAAAGCAGTTGATAATTGAGTCTGACTGGAATCTCATGCAATAGCCAACTTTATTCAGAGCCCCAGACTGCACATGCTCTGAGGTTTAAGAAAGGGTCCATGAGCACAGCCAGGCAAGAAGAAGGAAGAAGGAGAAGGAGGAGGAAGAGGAGGAGGAGAAGGAGAAATGTTATTTCTGACAGGCACAAACTTTTTTTTTTTTTTTTTTTTTTAGAAACAGCAGCAGGCAATAGTGACTAATCTAAAGTAACCTCACTCCTGGAGGAACATGAAAAACTGAGGTCACATGACTCTTGTAATCTTGGTTTGTGCTCCCAGGCTTTCAGGATTCTCCAAAAAGGATGCAATTCCTGGTCCCTGTTCTGATAAGCAGGGGTGAAATCATCTTATGCAAGACCCTAACTTTAAAAAAATTTTTTTTAATTAATTTATTCTTGTTACATCTCAATGGTTATCCCATCCCTTGTATCCTCCCATTCTTCCCTCCCTCCCATATTCCCCTTATTCCCTTCCCATATGACTGTGCCTGAGGGGGATTTCCTCCCCCTGTATATGCTCATAGGGTATCAAGTCTCTTCTTGGTAACCTGCTATCCTTCCTCTGAGTGCCACCAGGTCTCCCCCCTCCAGGGGACATGGTCAAATATGAGGAACCAGAGTACGTGTGAAAGTCATACCCAAGACCCCAACTTTTGTTTTAATTTCTTCTAGTTTCTCTGTGTAGCTCTCCCTGTCCTGGAACTCTCTAGACCAGCTGGGCCTCCAACTCAGAAGCCTGCTGCCTCTGCTGCCTTTATGCTGGGTTCAAAGGCGTGCGCCACCACCAACAGTCCATGTCAAACGTTTTTCTTTTCTTCTTATCCCAGGTTCTCACCCTGAAACCTCCACTTTGGGGACCCTAGTTACAGGTGTTTCCTGTCTCAGACCAATCTCCTTTAAAACTTTTGATGTCCTGTCTCCTCTTCGCAAATGTTGGGGCGGTGGCACCACAGAAGGCTGGGAAAGTGTTTGGCTTACGATGTTCAGTGAGAGAGCTGTGAGCAGTCCTAGCTCTGCCTGACTGAAGTTGCTGATGGGTGGGTGGTGACTGTCAATCTGGTGGTTTAACTTTGGTGTGAATGGGCTGGACGTCACCACAGCTGAGGCAGGGGGATCACACAGGGCACACTGAGTAACGATCTGAGTAAGTTAGAGCCTCTGTGCCTAGATGAAAGAGAAGCGCCTACTGAGTGCAGGGCAGCGCAGGGACCACTTCCAGTGCAGGCGCCAATTCTACCGCAACGCCAAACTCCGCGGGTCTTCAGAGTTCCCTTCCAGGAGCGGAAGCCAGGGCCTGGAATCACACAGCACTCTGTCCCTAAGCCTGTCACTCAGGCCTCACTAGCCAATTAGGACCTAGAGTCGGGCTGTCAGTCATAATGGGGCGGGCACTTCTGGTCCGCCATACTGAAGGCTCGGCTGAGTCTCTACGCGAGGCTCTCGGGTTCCGTGTGCCGCGCCGTGACCCGCTGCCGGGAGCTGTGAGGAGAGCGGGACGAGCTCGGGATCCGCGCCATGGTGAGCGGGCACGCGGGGAGGAGCCGCGGGAGCGCGCGTGGGGTTCGTCCCGGGGTGCGGGAGCCGGCGGCGATTCATTTTGTTCACTGAGCTCCCTGCACCTCCCCGGGCGGAATCCGGACTTAGTTTTCTGGTTGCGCTTGCGCACAGCGTGGAAACCCGTAGCTTGAGCTGTTCCTGTGCAGGGAGCGCTTTTGCGCGGCTTTCATTGCCAGGGAAGGCAGACTTGCTGACTGGCAGAGCCCTGGCTTCTCTAGTGTCTTCTAGGAGTTCTGCACTGGGCACTTGACACTCAGGTGCAGGATCCGTCTGCAGTTAGTTCTGTGCAGGTGGAAAGTCTGTGTCACTAACACATTTGCATGTGGTTGCCGCGGGGGTCCAGTGTCTTAGTAAGACAGACTTCCTGGGTTTCCTGGCCTCATTTGTAAACATTGACCTAATATTAATTGTGTTTTTCTCTCTTAAGTGTTCTCTCGTGTTCTGTTGATCTCTTTATTTTTTCCCCAACAGCACAGACTTTATCGCAGGTGTATGGGAAGTTTAGAGGTCAGGTGATGTCACTGTGTGCGCGGTTTATTCAGTCTTGTGTTGGTCGTGTTTTCATTCATGACGACCTTTTGCCATCAGTTTTCTAATGTTCACAGCGTCAATTATTGTTTTGGAGTTTTTATGGTTTGTTGGTTTTGGGGTTGTTCTTGTTGTTTTTGTTTTTTTCTAGACAGGGTTTCTCTGTGTTGCCTTGACTGTCCTGGACTCACACTGTAGACCAGGCTGGCCTCGAACTCACAGCGATCCGCCTGTCTCTGCCTCCCAAGTGCAGGGATTAAAGGCGTGCGCCACCACCACCCGGCCATAAATTGTTAGACTTTTTATTAGACTTTTGTTGAGTCTGTAGTTCAAATTTTGTACTGAAAGAATATTAAGACTTCCTGCGTGTGATCATGGAATTTTTCTTCTTTTATCCAGTTCCTTGATTTTTTAATTACAACATTATAGTTTTAGCTGTAGATAATTGTCACATTTCTGTGTATTTTTGGCCAATTTATCCATGCTGATGTATGGAAGACATGGGGTCTGTGTTTTTATTTTATTAAATTTCTTTTATATGCATGAGTGTTTTGCCTCTATCTATGTGTGTTCATCACTTGGGTTTGGTGCCCTCAGAAGACAGAAGATGCTACCAGATGCCTTGCCTACATGATTTACAGATGATTTTCTGTTGGCTCAGTTTCTTAACAATTAAACTTTATTATACAAACCAACTAGCTTACACAAGAAGGAAAAAAGGTTAAAGGGACAAAAGAGTGAACCTTCCGGTATCCCTTCCACGGGATGAGTCCTTAGGTGTCTCTCTGGCCCGCCTGATAGTCCAGCCTGTTTGCTTTCTCCACAAGTGCTCCCAAACCCCCCGCTGAATCTGTTGTTTTTCTCTTCCCCAGCTTCCTGAGTCACATGGGAAGGGCAGTCTCTTCCCATTGAGGGTCCATTAGGAAAACAATAGCCCAGGTGGGGTTCGCAGGTCAGCTTCCTGAATTCCAGGCCCAGCATGGCTCCACTCATTCTATCACAAGGTATTCATGGGGTGCCCCAAGGGTAAAGCCTGCCAAGACTGCTTCCACCTGTGACAAAGCTTAATCTTTCCCACAATTTTGTGCCATCATGTTAGTGCTGGGAACTAAACCCAGTTCTTCTGTAAGAGCAGTAAGTGGTCTTAAATGCTGACTCGTTTCCCCAGCCCTAAACGACAGATTTTCAAATTTTCATTGGTGTTTGTGTGTGTGTGTGCGCACGCGCTAGGAACTGAGTGTCAAAAAATTTTGGATTTGCTTTTAAAAATCTGTATTTTGAGGCTGGCAGATGATTCAGTGGGCATGCTTTTTAGATGTCTGTGAGAAAATGTATAGGGCATTTTCTTGATTAATGATCTATATAATATTTACTATCCCAGTGTGTTTTGTGTCACCCTGGGCATGTGGTCTTGAGTTGCATAAGAAAACAGTCTTAGCAAGCCATGAGATCAGGAAGTGTCTTAGCAAAATTCTATTGCTGTGAAGGGACACCATGGCCATGGCTACTCTTAGCAAATCAGTTATTTAGGGTGTGTGGTCTGATTCTACATTGGGAAGGCACATTAATTCCAGGCTTTCATATAAATATTTTTACAAGGTCTTTTATATTGATTCTGGTTGCCTCCACCCCACTGTGTAGCCACACAGGCCTTGCTGTCCTTCTGAGTCACCCTCCTGAATTCTTTTTTTGTTTTGATTTGTTTTGTTTTGTTTTTAATTTTTTTCTATTTATTTTTTTTTCTGAATTCTTGAATTAAAGGATTGTAGTACCACACAGTTCTCAAAATACCCATTTGAGTCATTGAGTGCACTGCCCATATCAGTAACAGGAAAAGGATGTGTGTGGATAGCATGGTTTCTTTCTTGAGACCAGAACAGAAGGAATAGTTTAATGTGTACACTGCAGGGGTAAATAGGCTAGACAAAAGCTGGGTAACGGTCGGTTCAAGTTTAAGTCAGTGAGCTGCAAAGGTTTCTGTTTTATATGTTTTCATCTCACAGGTAAGTGACTTCCTGTTTACATTCTCAGCATGGTTAATTCATACCTTATGAACAAAGGCTAATCAAATTGGTGAGTGTACAATTTGATGACATTGTCCTGGACCAATGAAATTTCCAATTGGGCAGCTTTCATATGGGTCAATACAAACCTGGCTGGCTCACTCCAGTCTGGTGAGAGGACTGAGACACAGGGCACTTGGCTGTGGCATGTCTGTCAGCATACAGCACTCAGCAGCTAACGTTTCACACAGGGCAGGTCGTACAGTCTCCTATTAATAGCATTCCCTCCCCCAGGAAAGAACTTAGTCTGTTTTAGTGTCAGTATACCTTAGTGTCCTTTAGGTATTTTCATCTCTTTAAGAAGCCATGTATTGGCCTCTGGCTTAGTGTGGTGGTTTGAGTGGGTCTTTGAATGCTTATCTCAGGGAGCAGCACATTGAGGAGGTGTGGCCTTGTGGAAAGTGTGTCACCATGGAGGCTGGTCTTGAGGTCTCCTATATGTCAATCTGTCCAGTGTGGCACAGTCCCCTCTTCTGTTGCCTGAAGATCAAGATGTAGAATTCTCAGCTTCTTCTATGGCACCATGTCTGCCTGCATGCGGCCATGCTTCCTGCCATGATGATAATGGACTAAACCTCAGAATCTGTAAGCATCAATTAAAATGTTTTCTTTTATGAGAGTTGCCATGGTCATGGTGTCTCTTCACAGCAATGGAAACCCTAACTAAGACATTTGGTCAGTGTTTCATTGCTGTAAAGAGACACCATGACCATGGCAACTCTCATAAAACCTACATTTTCAGAGATTGTTGTTGTTGTTGGCTTGTTGTTGTTGTTGGCTTGTGTTTTCTTTTCCTTTCTCACTTGCCATCATTGTGCGCGGCATGGAGGCAGTCAGGTGTACATGGCGGCTGAGAGTTCTACACCCAAAACTGCATTCAGCGTGAGGAGAGAAATCCACTGGTCCTGATGGGGACTTTGGTACCTCAAAGTGTCCCCGAGCCATCCTGATCTACGCTGTCTTCCATGCTCTTCTAGTATGGCTCATTAAGCCCTACTTTGAGCATTCAACCACTGCCTGAATCCAAAGCCCCAAAGTGCACGCTCTGCCAACAAAGTAGCATGGTCAGGCCTGTCAGAGAAATACCCTGCTTCCTAGTACCAACTTCTGTTTTAATTGGTGTTCTATTGCTGTGAAGAGATAAAGTGGCCATGGCAACTCTTATAAAGGAAAACATTTAATTGGGACTTGCTCACAGTTTAAGAGGTTTAGTTCATTGTCATCATGGCGTGGAGAATATCAGCATGCAGGCAGATATGGTGCTGGAGAGGTAGCAGAGAGTTTACATCTGGATCCACAGGCAGCATCTGGTTCCTGAGTCTTTACTGGTAAAAATCAAATGATTGAGATTTTGTTTAAAATAACACAAGACTGTCTCTTATCCAGGGGGCTTTCTCCCTCTCTCTCCCTCTCCCTCCCTCCCTCCCTCCCTCCCTCCCTCCTACCCTCTCTATTTTATTTAAAGATTTATTTTATTATTATGTATACAGTGTTGTCTGCTTGTTTACCTGCAGGCCAGAAGAGGGCACCAGGTTACATTATAGTTGGTTGTGAGCCACCATGTGGTTGCTGGGAATTGAACTCAGAACCTTTAGAAGAGTAGGCGGTGCTCTTAACTACTGAGCCATCTCTTCAGCCCCATCCCTCTCTATTTTTTGAGACAGGGTTTCTCTGTGTAACCTTGGCTGTCTTGGAACTCCCTCTGTGGACTGGGCTTTCTTCAAACTCACAGAGATCTGCATGCCTCTGCCTCCCAAAGTGCTGGGATTAATGGCATGTACCACCCTTGCCAAGCAAAATAGGTACATTTTAATGGCTGTTAATTAGAGAAGGTTTTGCCTCCCTTGGGGTATAAATAAACTTCCAGTTTTCCCTTTAAACCTTTCCTTGACCCTCTTCTCCAAATTTACAATCTATCAATCTCTGTTATGTTTTTCCATCTAAATACAAGTTGAGCATGAAAGAACTCAGGCTAAAATCCCCGTATAGAGGTGGCTTTATAAGTGAGGCTGCTGGGTTAGAAAAGGTACAGTAGAGACAACAACTTTGTGGCCTGCACCAGTGTCTCCACAGACCTGCAGGCACCAGAAAAAGCCTGCGTACTGCTGTGGCAGGGTGCAGCAGGAGGTTGAGTAAGTAGGTGGTGAAGTGATGGGAGAGACAGAGTGAGGAAAAGTGGAGGCTTTGTGTGCTGTGAAGTGAGGCAGAACTGGAGGCTGAAGGTGGTTTCTGTTGTTTTTCCTTGGGGAATGGTGACTTATGGGTTATGATCCATCAATAGAGCCAGTGACAGATGCAAATGCTAATCACCCTATTCATTCTTCCTTTGAGAAAACCCACCACTGGGTGAGCTGCTGTTACCTGGGGAGCTGCATCCTAGTCCAGGAAGAAGAGTAGTGCATGCAGAGTAGAAACCCAAAACTGAGTCTACATGTCCTGCTGTGTTTACTTCCCATCACCAGCCCATCTGCTAATCTCTCTAGTTGGTTGTGGTGGTTGTTCAACCGTGAGATATGATGACTCTATGTTGAGTTACAGTTTTCCTGTGCAGTGATTTCTTTGCAATCTTTTGGTTGGGCAAACATTTGAAGCTCCCAGTGTTAGAGTCTGAAAGTATAGAACAACCCAAGAAGGCAGAAGAGTCCATGCAAAGCAAGATCTTTATTTGAACTGGGTAGCAAAAAGTAACCATTTAGGGACAGCGGCCCAGACTAAGGAGCTGATTGTGTCCCCAAACATTCATCTTAGTAATTATTTAATCAGAAAAAAAAAAATCACAAGGCCCACAAGTATCAGTGCAGTATACAGTTCAGTTTTTCATCGGTCAGAAGCTTGGGTTCTTTTGAGGTCAGGAACAATCATTTGTGGAACAAAAGAGTAAGGAGGAAGTTGTCAGTCATCTGGAAAGTGACCAGCTCTCCTACAGCCTGGGAACTGAATTTCCCCCTT
Source organism: Acomys percivali (assembly GCA_907169655.1). Classification (NCBI taxonomy): domain Eukaryota; kingdom Metazoa; phylum Chordata; class Mammalia; order Rodentia; family Muridae; genus Acomys; species Acomys percivali. The sequence continues at coordinate 16,921 of CAJRSG010013936.1, forward strand.
TGATCAAAATGGAGTCTGAAACAGAATGGCAGCACTTAGCAAAAGTCTCATTGGTTTGGTCACAACATTCCCCCTTATCTTTTTACCTTATTCAGGTGTTTGTTTACCTGTTTCAGAGTAGAGGGGGTTGTATTGGGTCCTCGGGATCTTGAGTTTAACTGACCTTTGGTGGTTGTACACAAATTGAGCAATGCCACTAATAATACAAAAGCAATATAAAAACAACAAGGTTAGGGGTCTTAGAGAACTAGTGAGGAGGGAGTCAGCCTGGGGGACAGTTGAGCAGAGATTCAAACCACTTAGAGATCTCACTGTTTTCTTCTTCTTTAGCAAGGAGGTTATCTTCTACCCTAGCCAATGTGTTTTTAATAGCTCCAGAGTGGTTAGCATCAAATCAGAAGGTCTCTCCTAGAGTCAAGCAGAGGCCTTCTTCTTTAAAAAAAAAAAGAGCAAGTGTATCTCATACCTCTTTTGGAGTACTACTTTGGCCAGGGAGTCCACTGGCACATCTGCTGATTTTTCACAAAATAAACAGAAATATAAGTGTTTTTAACCTCTGTTTTTACCACAGGTCCCATGGCTTTGGAGGACTAGGTGAAGCTAATTTCTCAGTGATGACGTTGATCCCTGGATCTTCAATTATCTCATATGCCGGGAGCCCCCAGGTCAACCCTGTGTCCCATCTAAAAGGGGGTAGGGTAGGTGGTGAGTCGCAGTGTCTGAGAGTGATTTGATAGGGTTGCATGTCCTTGGGACTTCACAAGAGGAGTTTTGTCCCCTCTGGATATGAATGTATTCATCCCCATCCTGCGGCACAGGGCTGTCATCCCCAGTGGTCACAATGGAATTGGCCTCTAATGCTAGAATTGGACCTCTTTTCTGTCAGCCAAGCATATTTCCTGCTCCAGAGCCTCTTTTTTAGCCTCTGTCAAGTAGGCAAGGCACCCTTGGAATATTTCTCCTTTGCATGGGACTTGGAAGGAGACCGCCCCCCCCCCCAAGAAGGCGATAAAGTACAAACGTCTATTTTAAATTTGGGACCTGAGGTGAAAATCTGCTGACACAAATGTTGAATATGGACAGAATTTAAAATTTCCTGGTAACTGCTCCCAGTGGAGGAGAAGCATGGGCGGGACTGACCTCACCTTGTTTAGGCAAAGTGGGGCAACCAACTCTCCAAGGTCGTGCTCATCCACAGTTTTGGCTGGTACCTAGGAACATGCGAGGCACCGGGGCAGTATCGCCGAGTGGTTAGTGTTACCGCTGTCCAGGTGGAGCCATTTGTCTCTGTGCCATCGTCTTTTTGGAGACCTTGGGGGTCATTACTAGGATCCGAGAGTCTCTGTTTGTCATAACAACTTTAAACATGTTAAATGCCATATTCAGCAGATCTCTGACAGGTTTGAGGGTCTCGATCTCTTCCAATCATATCCAACGTAAACCATCCTTGCCTATTTTTAGTTATTTGCTCATAAATCAGGATACTAAGTAAGCTTATTCTTGTAATTAATTGAATTCGTATTTAGTATGAGTATGAGCCTAGTTGTTACCATATTAAAGAATTGGATCATTTTCAAGATGACTATTTACTTGTAATTTTTTATTATCTTTCACAGTTTGCAATAAAAAAAAAAAAAAAAGACAATTTCTGAGTTAAACCTCTTTCAGATATACGACTTTAAATATCAAGATTGGGAACTTTCTGGATCCTCCATGATGTACCAATATAGAACACAACAGTTTTCCTGTATAACTAACTCAGTTTATCAAAATATCTATAGCTTAACAATGCTAGTAAAAACTAGGAAGTTAGACATATATCTTTAAGTCAGTCTCTGATGGCCTGAATAGGCCTTAGGGAAGGAGAGACATAATTTTAAGCCAGTGATTCTCTGCTCTTTACTCCTGTAACCCTTCCACATAGTTCTTTTTTTTTTTTTTAAACATGTGGCAACTGAAATCTTAAAATTAACATCTGTCTTGCATGCAACCCTAGGCTACCCATGTAAAAAAGGTCTTTTGACCCCCAAAGGGTTGTGACCCTTAAGTCAAGAAACTTTTCTTTCTTAGATTGCCTTAGTTCATTGTTCTACTGTGTCGTAAGAAAGAGACTGTATAATCTGATGTTTAGCTGTGGCGTTAATTTTTATTTATCTTTTCATCAAGATCACATATTGACAAGAACATTACAACAAAATATCTGATAAACTTTAAAATGTCCCAGAACCTTATAAATGTAAACGTTTGCTGTTTTTAAAATACCCAGTTTTTAATTTTCTGTAAAATTCCAAAACTTTCTTTAAAGAAGTTTAAAATCTCTCAATTATGTGTTTTTGCAATATCAAAATAAAATACCATTTAAAGGAGTGAAGACATGCAACAAAATCATGGTTAGAGGGAAAAGCCAAGTTTTAACAGTGTAAACAATCCAGTGTTTCCCAAACCAATACCAAGTGGGTTACTTTTATTTTACAAAGTTTGGCTGCCAGCGAGAAAAATTTCTACATATAAAAACATGGAGTTTTTTTCTTTTGTTTTATCAACCTGGTTTTAAAGACAGGACAGGGATTATTTAAAAATCTTATCCTAATTTAAAAATATCTTTGTAGACCTGTTTTCTTGGTTGGCTCATGCCATGTGTTGCTGGCCAGAATGTCTCTAACCCTAAGTTACAAGTTAATTTTTTCTTACAGATGTTACAGATTTCTAACCATACTCAATAACTTATAAGCCATTTATTTTTTTTTTAAAGATTGATTTATTTATTATTAGGTATACAGTGTTCTGCCTGCATGTATACCTGCAGGCCAGAAGAGGGCATCAGATCATATTACAGATGGTTGTGAGCCACCATGTGGTTGCTGGGAATTGAACTCAGGACCTTTGGAAGAGCAGGCAGCGCTCTTAACCTCTGAGCCATCTCTCCAGCCCCATAAGCCACTTATTACCAAAACATACATTACACAGTAAACTTACACACTTACTATACAAACATGTAGTGCCCCCCTATATTTATGCACTTAAGCAGACAAACTTTCCTTAGTTTCTCTAGCTGCAGTTTTAAGGGAGGAGCACCTTGCTACCTGCTGAATCCAGTTCTCATGGGCACAGCTTTTCTGTAGCATGACTAGCCACTGGCTTCCCTACCTGAGGAAGCTGAGGAGCTATTGGAGCCCTGTAAGAGCAGCTTGTGCAGATCAGGTGGCCCAGGCTTCACTGTTAGCCGGAGCCAGGCAGGAGGTGGGGCATTGCCAGCAGTGCTAGGCTCCTAGCTGTGGGTACAAGGCTTCAAGAGCAGCAGCAGTTTATCAGTTTTTGTTGTTCTTATTCAGCCGCTTACTTTTTCCCCCCGTGGAAATTTTTGAAATAGGGTAAGACAGAGTCAAGGGGTGAACAGTTGGTAGATGAAGTTTGGCCCATTTCTCCAGCAACAATCAAGCTAAACAAAAGTAGAGGTACGACTGACAGACATGGACAGACCTGCATGCCCAGAACCAGAACCAAGTGCTCCCCCAATGGGAGCCAGGGGGAGACCAGTACACCTCCCATTTGTCTCTGACCCTAAGAACACTACTGTGCCCAGTTTCTCCTTCCTTGTGTCCCAGATGGTGTCCGCCAGAAACCAGAATACAGGCTTGCCTCAGGAGGTCCAGGTGAGTGAAAAACAGTCCCATGTGCTGCTAATTTGGCTTTGTGGGTCAGGTGTGTAGGAATTTGGTTCCCAGACAACACACCAAATGTTACGATCGAAAATACAAAACAACCCAAGCAGACACAAGAGTTTATGCAAAGTAAGATATTTACTTTAACTAGGCAGCAGAAACTGACCAGTCGGGGATATCAGCACAGACCAGGAATCTGTATAGATGTTCATGGCTTGTATTACCACCAAAGGCCATGCAGGTGTTACTGGTCTGGACTGCCACTTGGGTCCATGTGCTGTGATCCAAGGGCCTCACAGAGCTAGTCTTGCCTCTCACTGGCTTCAGGACATGGGAGAGCTATCCCCACTAGCCTTGGCAGCACAGTAGAGCTGGCCCTCAGGGAGTGAGCTTGGGAGAGCCGGCCCTGCCTTTTGCCAGCCATGTGGTAGCTATGAGGGAAAGGTGCCTTCCCCCTCCTTTGCCCCTTGCTGCCTCAGGTAGACAGGAGAGCTGGCCCTGGTGGAATAAGTGCAGGTGGGGTGGACCCGAGGATATGAAAGCAGGAGAGCTGGCCCTGCCCCTTACCTGGTGTGTCATGTGTGTGGCTTTCATTGGGTTGCATATCGAACCTTCAGGAGGAGGATCGCTTCTGGAGTTAGTCTCTGAGGCTGGGCTTTCAGTGTTTATACCGTCACCACACTTCCTCGTTATATGTTTTCTAGTTTCACACTGAGCAGCCTACTTCCTTTTTGTGCTGCACACCATCACCACCCATATAGAGTCCATCCCTGAAACACATAAGATAAAACAGAAGCAATTGCTTTTCCTTACTATGCTATTTTTCTGGCCTTAATTTTTTTTTTTTTTTTGGCTGATGGAATTAGGTTTTTGTAAATGCCAAGCACTTACTCTAGTGGTGAGCTTTACTCACATCTTGACTTTTGAACTTTGGCAGTAGTTGGCATTATTGTTTTCACCAGGATGGCATGAATTCATGCCATTAATACTGAGTCTTCAGAATCACTGCGTTGCGGGTCTTGAATATTTTCCCTACCTTTGTGTACGGTTTTGAATTTTATAAAATGGTATGAGTATTTTGCACACATGTATTTATACACACACACATGGATGGATGGATGGATGGATGGATGGATGGATGGATGGATGGACGGACGGACGGACGGACGGACGGACGGACAGACGGGTGGATTTTGCCTCTTGTGTGCATGGTGTTCACTGAAGTCAAAAGAGAGAATTAGATTCTCTTGACCTGGTGTTATGAATGGTTATGAGCCTCCAATGAGTATTGAGGATTGACCTCGGTCCTCTATAAAAACAACAAATGATCTTAACTGTTGACTCATTTTTCTTTCCTATGCTTTTTGGGTTTGATTTTGGATCAACATTTATTTGCTACTATTTTTCAGAAATCTTTTTGTCAGTCAGTTACTTATTTAAAATGCACCCCTTTGCAGGAATATCATAGTCCATATTACAGCTTAAAGTGGGGTACTCCAGTTTTATGATAGACTAGTATTGAACTGAAGGGAATGTTTAACTCTTTGGAGGAATTCAGGTGAGCCCCTGAGTGCTTTCTGTTTGTTTGTTGGTTTGAGATAGGGTCTTACAATGTAGTTATGGCTGTCTTGGAAGTCACTACATATATTAGGCTGGCCTAGAAATCACAGAAATGCACTTGAGGTATGGGATTAAAGGTGTGCATCACCACATCCATCTTGCCCATCCATTTTTGAAGTTAGGATATATTCAATAGTGTTGATCTGTTTGAGTCTGTCTTTATTATCTCTATATGTCATATGGAATTTAGCAGGCCTAAAAATGAAAGGCGTGATCTTTCTTTTCTGCTTTCTTCTAAAATAACTTGGTGATTGCATTTGAAGTCAGTGATATGGAATATATATGTGTTGACCACCCGGAATTATGTAAATATATTTTTAAAGATTTATTTATTTATTATTATTATGTATACAGTGTTCTGTTTGCATGTGTGCCTGCAGACCAGAAGAGGGCATCAGACCTCATTATAGATGGTTGTGAGCCACGATGTGGTTGCTGGGAATTGAACTCAGGACCTTTGGAAGAACAGACAGTGCTCTTAACCTCTGAGCCATCTCTCAGCTTGTAAATATATTTTCAATGAAATGTACATTTACAATCATTAAGCCTCACCATTTCTATAACACAAATATATTGGATACTTCAGAATGCAGTCACTTATGAGGACGTGCATGTGAACTTCTCTCAGGAAGAGTGGGCTTTGCTGGATCCGTCCCAGAAGAGTCTCTATAGAGCTGTGATGCTGGAAACCTACTGGAACCTCACAGCTGTAGGTAAGAGTGTTAGCTGTCACTCACTTGTCACTAGGAGACAAGCATTTCTTGGTTATTGGTGCACTTGTGTGTGTGTGTGTGTGTGTGTGTGTGTGTGTGTGTGTGT